>JAULKK010250803.1:4636-15287 GCA_032355705.1 Rubia peregrina
AAAATGAAAAACAAAGTCATCACAATGATTAGCCCAACAGTAATCATAAACTAAGTCACAAACAAAGGAGATGCTACCATAGAGGTGTTCCAATCCCCCACAATTAGTTAACGCATTGTCCCCAATGCATATAACCAAGGGAAAAGTTGGAAACATCGAGAGATGCTCAATGTTACCTCCGGTGTCTGGCCTCATGCCCCTGCCCGCTCAGATATGGATGGTAGTAACCTTTCCTGATGCCTAAAGTACGCAACCTGATACTGATCTCCCAGATGTCATCCCGTAAGTGCGCCATATCCTCCGTCAAGTGAAGTAGCTAATCGTAAACCCTATCAAATATTTCCATTATGTCTCACTAATGATGATAAAACTTCATAAGAAGCCTGAGAACGTCGTGCCTAACCCCGAAGATTGATTTCCTTAAGGATTGCACCCAGTATGGTCCATGCGGCTGATGAATCCACGTAGAATGTAAAAAAGCTGATTGAATGCCCGATGACTCGTGCTCTCAAAAGGCGTTATGGTGTGGATGATTCCAGGAATTGTTCTCATGCAGGGAATTTCCTGATACACTGTACCTAGAGGGCTTAGGGCTCGGCTAGGTGGGGGGTCAATGACTAGACTACACAAAATTATCATAATGAGAAGAGATGGTATACCTGTGAGAGCTTCTAGTGCTATACCCTGTAGAATGATATGGCTCCTTATGAATAATAAACAAAATACTTGTCTGAAAGTATGTTGTGGTACTATGGGATGCTCAAAAGGTGGCGGTGGCATGACCTGTGGGAATGCTAGTTGTAGTGGGGCATCCTGCCGCTTAATGGGCACAAACTGTGCGGAAAACACTAAGAAATGATCCTGATCGTCCTCATCCTCTTCCTCAATGTCATCCTCCTTTCCCGGGTAGTGATCGCCCAAAACCACCTCCGAATCTACATCTGGCTCAGTGATAAGGTGTTGCAATTTTAAATTCATGTTAAGAGCATTCCTCGAACGCTAGGGAAACTTCATGAACTTATTGCCCTTGTATAACCAGAAGATAGTTCGACTCTCCCCCAGTATAAGTTTTTCCTCATACATAACAGGTAGAGTGAGGGTAAAGGGCATTTGTGGGCATGCCCTCATTCCCTCACTCACTGGAAGGCCGTAGTAACGAACCAAAAGTGAAATCATACTATTGATTGTTATATTCCCAGTGCGGGACGGTGCCATGAAAACCTCAATGCAATGAGTAAAAATTTTCTCCAAGAGGTCGAGACAAGCCCTACCCATGCAGATGAACCAAAGTATCCTGCAATCTCTCTCGGTGGCAGTGATGGCCTCCATGTGACAATCAACTTCCACAGTCAATAGCCTGACTATGTACCTTAGTGCCATATGCACTAAGTCGTGCTTTCCTTCCTCCTCAGCTTATGGGTGATGGTAACTCATAACACATACAAGTTATATCCTGCATCCGTCTCATTGTAACCCTCCACATATGTCTGTAATTTCCATTTGGAGATTTCCAGCAATTGCGCATAATTCATGCCCTGCGGAATATCTCCTAAATGGAATCTAATAGACCTCTTCATCTCTCCATGGTTCTATTTTGCAATAGCGGACAGAAACTGTAGGGGTACCTATTATATTTAGGGGCTGACACAGTGGTAAATTCATTCATACCAATTTTACCTAGAATGACCCTTATAGGTTTGTTGAGTTTAAGACCCAGGGTCTCTTTGTCCACAAAGATTTTTTTGAATAGAGAGACCTACAAGGTAGCCCCACATTTCCTTATGATCCCAAGAGAGGGAGGTCAACCCCATAAATGGTACACTGGATTCTCCCCTCTATCTACGAGTCATGATAGATGCACAAAAGTATAACTACTAACACAAACAGTATCTAACAACAATTTCAACACATTCACAAAGAGACATGTTCATCAACAAGCGTATCATTTTGTGGTTCATTCATAGAAGATATAGCATGCAAGGCATCAATGTCGGGTAACACCTCTTCATCCTCAACAATCTCATTAAGACATTTAACATTTTCAACCACTCAAGACTCATCATGTTGAGAATCTTCGTCACACAAAGTTATGTCTTTACACACAAGAGAGGGATTAGGTGAATCATGCTTTGACTTGTAAATATCAAAACCCACTCTATGTCACCCTCCAAGGTTAGTGTTCCCTAATGAACATCAATTTTAGTCCTTGATATTTTAAGAAAAGGTGTTCCCAATAAAATTTAGTGTTCATCACCATCGTGCGCTATATCAAGGACATAGGAGTCTGTCAGAAACACCAAATTTCCCACTTGGACCATCACATCCTTCACTAGTCCATGCAGACTAGCTTGGGAGTGATCGCTCATTTGGACGATTACCCTAGTATCCTTAAGTTACCCTATTAGGGTCTCATTGATGCATGAAGGAATGACATTAATAGAAGCTCCTAATTCAATCATAGAACTCTTCACCAATTTACCACCAAAAGAAATAAGAATTGAAAACATGTTGGGGTCATCATATTTTGTAGGTAATTTTCAATGATTAAGAATGATGACTCCCTCTATTTTCATGTTACCTACTTTCTTAAGGGGTTTATTCCTCTTTCTAGTTAATGAGACTTTAAAATATTTTTCATATAAGAAAACATGTTCAATAAAGTCTAAGATCGAAAAACTAACCACCACCTTCTCAAAGATTTTTGGATATGATCATCATTGGTTGTCACCTTCAGCCTTCCCCTAAGTGCATTAGGTAAAGGCGGCGGGAAATTGACCCTCGTTTTGGGTGTTGGAAACTCTTTAACCGTTTCCTCCACGAAAAATTCTTGCTCCTCCAAGTTGGATTTGTTGTTGTCCACAACCAAGTCATCTTCTTGTATGATTTCCTTCTCGGGCTCACGTACCTCCTTCCCGTATCTTAATTTTAAAGCGCTCACATTCCTTGAATTGACCTCCGTTTGAGAAGGAATTTTTCCGGACTCTTTGGCTTCAAGTTGGCTTACTGAGGTGGCAAGTTGGCTTCTTTGAATCTCAAGATTCTTGTTGATCGAGAATGCCCTAGTCCCAAGATTTTCAATCTCTCGCCTTCTACACTCTATAAAGATGTCATGTATCTTGGACACTTGAGAGATTGCTTCAAGGATTTCCTCTTGGTTGGAATTTTAAAGTGTGCATTGTTGTAAGAACACCCTTCTCCCTTTAGATAGGTTTAAGGTAGAGCTTGTCCACCTTGGTTGTACCATTGCATTTGGTTCTCCTTCCACCAACAGAATTTGGGGTGATCGCAATATGTTGGGTTGAAGGTGTTTGCATAAATATCTTGCCTTTCTCCTCCTTGGTTCCCACGGAACCCTTTTTGTTGTCCCATAGAAAACTGTGGCCTATGTCCACCATTGTTGAAATCCATCACCTTAACTTCCTCAAAGTCTTCCACTTTCAGGAATACATCTGTGTGATAATCAAGATTAAAAACACCACACAGTTTTGCTTCTTGGACTTCCTTTTTCATGAAATCTTTCATCATGGAAGAAAGTGCTTGGACTTACTCCTATAATCATGGAAGCAAGTACTTCCGAAAATTGTTTCCATGGCTACAGATGATCCGATTTGAGAGTTCTTGTAGATTATTTTATAGTTCTCAATAAGGAGAATCTAATGGTACCACCTATTGATGGGTATTATTCTCGTATGGTTCCCAAAAATCCATTGAACTCTCGGATTACAATTCACCCACTTCTTTGTCTTCCTTATTCGACCCTTCTATCTTCTAACACATTTTGAATCATGGCCTTTAGTCTTCCGCCATCCTTGAAAATGACCTTCTACGATCTACCACCCTTGTATATATCCTTCTATGAACTACACTGAAGTGCTCGCTAGCAAACTACTATAAGCTCACAAAAGAATATCCAGGCACTCGTGAGGATATATTATCCATTAGATCCAATTAAATCTACAAAACTAGGGATTTAGATAAGAAAACCAACAGTGGTCATCTAAACCCTTTGTTATGTAAAATTAACTAAAACTATCAATCAATCAAACAAAACCTGATATTAAACGTGTCAAATGCATTGGTTAACGCATGCAATAATTTGCATATCAATCCCCACACACTTAAACCTTTACTCGTCTCCAAAAAAAATATCTAAAAGGAATGTAGCTTGCAAATATAAGTTAAACAATATATTCAACTATATGTCTAAGCTACCTTAGTTCTCTCAAAGATTGTAAAAATCTCACAACTCCCACTCCCCCGAAGATGCTTAAGTAACCTATCCACCAAAATGAATCCAACATAAGGCAAAGTGTATACGTGATAAGTGTGATGCTAAACTTACCCGCTGAAAGAAACCGCCAATGACAATCAAAAAGATGTTTCCATTACAAGTTTCTGTTTTTTTTCTCAATTTCTATCATATTTGCTTAGGAGCCCTTTCGGATTTTCATCCTTGCATTCACACATGTTAAGCTCACCACTCAACTTTTTTCCACACCGGCCTCTCATTTTTGCCAAGTTTTTTTAAAACTAGCCAGACATTGCCTCTATTTTTGGCCTAGGTTATTCGACCTAGCCGGGCTTTTCCCATTTTTGCCTAAGTCACCCTTTCAGTTGTTTACTTAACCGGGTATAATTTTTATTTCAGTTTTCAAATTACAATTTTTCTTCTTCAAAATTCTCTTATAAGATCTATTAGCTACATAAAAACAACTAATAATGATAAGTGTTATCTAATCCCCACCCCACACTTGAAGTTCGGATTGTTCTTAATGCATATACACAATCATAGAACATGGGTTAATGGAAGGAAATATAAGAGCACTCACAATGTAAACTGAACACTAAAATCTACCCATGGTGGCACAATCATGGAATATAATGAACATACTACCAATACCCCAATACCCATAACCTCTAATCAAGAAAGTTCAATCACAACCACTATCATGCATCACAAATTGAATAAAGAATTGGATAAAAATGGAGAGTTACCTCTTAGGTTTCGATATGTGTGTTTCAAGGGTATTGAGGGTAAGTGGGTTTGTGTGGTATTTTGGTGGTGGTAGGGAAGAAATGGTGATTGGGATGTAGGAAGGTAAGTGAGCTTCATGGGTCGTGTACACACGCCCAATGAATTTGGAAGTTTGGTTCTCCATGTCCACCATTTTGAGATTAATGAACCATGTACATCTACATGTTGTATGAGTTGGACTCCTCCTAAACCCCAATGCTTACTTTCCTCCAAAAAAACATATGCTTCCTACAAAACTAACACAGACACCAAGTGTAACAGTGTTCCAAAAACAAAAGCCAAATAGAAAAAACACACCAAAACACTACACATTTACAACACAATGCAATGGGATATCTTTCCTCCCCCACACTAGAACACACACAATCCTCAAATAAGAAACATGATATGAAAATAAGGGGAGGTAAACAAGATGATAGGCAATCACAACTTCCCAATGCATTGTTCCCACCTCAATATCCTTAAATCTACCCCAAGATGCAATTAAAATCAAGCCACTACAAATCCAAACTAAACTAGTTTCAATAAATATCCACACAAAGAAAATACTAGTATGTTGTCCTAGGTTGTGTATTTGGTTGTGGTTTAAGTGGTGGAGTGTAGTGGTGTCCAATGGTTTGGGGTAAGAATTGGAGGAAAATGTGAGAATTATTTTTGAAGAAAAAAAAATCTTATATAATTTTATAAAGATGGGGTTACCTCTTGAGAAGGTTCGTATATTTAAGGTCATTGGAATGACCCTATTGTTATCCATATGGTGGGGTTTGTACCTCATCACCATAGGTAACCAAAAGTTAAGAGGTGGGGTTGAAAATCTTCCAAGAGGAAGATATAGTAGAGGAGGAGTCAACCTTAGAGGAAATAGGTGGTTTAGAAGTTAGCATATTCAATTGGCTTCTCTATGGTTTCCTTTAAGGGTTCTGAAAATGCGGGAGTTGGTTTCTTAGGTGGAGGTTGGAGTGAAAATAGGTAATATGATGAATTAATTATAATCACCTCTTCCTCAAATTCTTCACTCTCAACAAACCACACCCATCCCCTTTGGATTCATCAATTAAAATCTCAAGTTCAACTAGGGATGGTTCATTTTATAAACTTTGGGTTTCTACTTGGCTCACCCTTTCAATCAAATCACTTACTTGACCTTTTAATTTCTCAATGCTTGAGAATATTTGAGTTCCGAAAGCTCTAATGTCACTATGCATTTGTCATTGGAGTAACTCACTACTCTTGGTCACATTAGAGCTTGCAAAATATCTCCATAATCCTTTTTGGGAAATAATCCTAGGGGTTGGGTTTGGGGCATTGTATAGGATGTTGAAGGCCAAATATCTAACCCAAGGTGTTGGTTTCTTGATGCATATGCATACCATGGATTCGGGTTACTACTTGACTCAGAATTAGGAGAATCATGGTATGGGTACAAATATCGATCCCGTCGGCCTTGACAACCAACAACTCCTACCTCTCTCTCATTTTCACTCATCCATGATCAAGACTCTGTAGGGTGGTTGCAACAACGTATCCTAAAAAATCTCAATAGTTGGGCCTCTCTTGTCAACATTTGTTTTTACTAAAATCAAAACTAAGAAGAGACAAAAAAAAAGTAAAAATCATAGTGCAAGGATTTTTGGTTCACACCAAGAACACATGCATTACCTATTCCAAAAAAATAGCCAACAAACAAAAAAAGAACAACACTAGGTACTCAACTAACAAGCTGTCCAAGTTAACAATTAAACCTTTAAACTTGCGTCTAAGGCAACGCCGATAAAATTTGACCCTCCCCCTCCTTGCGTTGCTAATAAATAACCTTTTCAGGAGAGATCTTCTGAGCCAAGATGTAGCGTTTCAAAGAAAGAAATTTATATTGTTGCTCCCATTCCTACTACTATGCTACCTATGGGGTAGATAGTGTCAAGACCGGGGACACCCACAGAGATACTAGGAATCTCAAAGTTAACTACACATAGCCGCGTTCGGGTTGTCAATTCGATCACATGTCAGGAATAGCTAGTAATTCTAAAATAGGCTTTGGGGGAAGGATGGGGGGGGTACTAACAACTACTAGCATGCAAACCACAAAAAAATAAAATATGTAAACTAACACTTGGGGGTATTTTCGTACCATGATCGGTATTGTTTCGATCCTCTCTACCATCACATACAAGATGTACAAGCCTATTCTGGTGTTTATGACCCATGTTATGGTCGATGGTAAAAACTTCCCTATACCTATCACAAAGGTGAACATGTAATCTTCCATCGGCACCACTTCCATAATTAGGGGAGTGCAATAGTGTCCTTGCCTGCTATAGAGATCCCAATCTCCCATGTATGATTATGTCCCGGGCACTACAACATGAATGATTCTCCTTAGGCCTACAAAGAAAAGGGGGTGAAGAACCTTATTGATTACTCTGGGGCTGCACATCGTTAACCCTTATTTTTTACTAATGCTACCTATATCCGTAACCTTTCATGCCAATTTTCCGGCTAAGACTAGTGTATAGTCGATCGTAACGGGGACTCGGTGACCTATGTGCACACACCCATACGGTCTCGGACTATAGTTACCTAAAGAACATATAGGTTTCCTTTCTCGGGGGATATAAATAAAAGTAGGCTACAGTGTGTGCCAATCTTAGTGTGAAAATCATGCAATTTATAAGAACATGAAGAACAAGCCTACATAATAATCATAAACACATAAAAATAGGTAGATCTAAGGAATCTCACAAACAAAACACCAAATCATGAATACATATACAAACCCCAAGTTAATTAACTACTACCTAAGCATTGAACCCACATATTTCATTGGATTCAATGCCTTTGGGAAAAACAAAAATAAAGAGAAGAAGAGAATGGATTTTAGAGAGAAGAAAGAGCTCCTTTCTCTCTCTACCCTACTCTTAAGAGTCTAAAATGAGCATAAATTTAAATCCATGACATTCATTGAATTAAATGATATATATCTAAGAACTAAGAAATGAAAAGAAATGAGAAAGAGAATGAAAAGAGAAAGTAAAGAGAAAAGAACTATATAGACAGAATTCTCCTCTTCTTTCTACCTACCAAACAGTAGAAGTCTAAATCATGCCTACCTTTTTTTCGTGGAAGACTAAAGGCTCCTATATATAGAAGTACGGAATTAGGCCTTGAAAAAGGCCAAAAATAGGTCAAAAAACCCTAGCAGCCACAAATAGCATGGGGTGTGCAATTTGGCACGGAACGTGCCAACCGGTTACCCTCGTGCTGATACGGGCTGTATGCCCTGGCACGGGCCACGTAGCCTCGTTCTGACATGAGCCATGCCAGCCTGCACGGGCCATCGGCTGGTGCTATGTTTTAATCTTCTTAATCGTACACCTCCTGCATTTGGCTCGGGCAAACGGTTGGAAATTTTTTGATTAGTTGAACGCCGCAGGCCGTGTTATTCTTTGCACCTCGAGGGTTTTTCTTTGCATTTTTGGAGTTGAAATGACATTAACCATGTAAAACAGCACGACCCGTGTCCATACTTAGCCTCACAAAGGATAAGAGTGACACATGTAGTGTTGCACTAAACGATTCATGCCAAGTGCTGTGGTACAGCCGTTCTGGCTCAAAAAGCTACTGCTGGGCAAAACGGCTCGTGATGGAGGTTCCTGGAGCGATGTTTACCAGTCTTTCTTCTTTCAAAATTTGTTTGCACAAGTACGTATGAACAGCTGATCCAGTTTAAGATTTCTTGTAGTTAATTTTGTAGTGCTGGAGAACAAAAATTCAATGATACCACCCATGGATGCTGATTCTTCTCAGATCGTTCCCAAAACTCTGTAAAACTTTTGAATTACAATTCACCTGCTTCTCTGTGTTCCTTCTTCGACCCTTCTATCTTCTACCACATTTTTACTCGTGGCCTCTAGTCTTCTACCATCCTTGTGAATGGCCTTCTACCATCTACTACCACCCTTGCGGATGATATTTTGCAATCTACGTCAAAGTACTCATGAGCAATGTACTCATAAACTCAAAAAAGAAGATCTATGCTTTTGTGAGGACATTTTGTCCTTTAGATCCAATTAAGTTTACAAAACTCAAGATTTAGATAAGAATACCAACAAAGGTCATCCAAATCCTTTGTAATGTAAACCTAACTAAAACTAGCAATTAACCAAACAAAACATGATAATAAACGTGTCAAATGCATTAGTTAATACATGCAATAAGGTGCACATCACGCCTCATCAATTAAAGCCTTTGTCAATAACTAAGTAACCTTGAACTCAAATCCTTCGTCAATTCGTAGTTTCTTAATAAAAGAAAACACATTATTACAGTAAGTTTTCTACTAGCCCCTGGTACACCCTAGTATTTGAAAGGGACTTCATCTTCTTTAAATCCTTTCAACCTTAATATGTCATTTATGTACCCTTCATCACACCCCAAAATATACTTTTCACTTTGCTAGATTTACCTTTAAACCTGTTGATTTAGTGAATTTATAAAAGGCCTCCATTAAAGTGTACTGATCTTCCATCACCCTTTGAAAGCAACAACAAATCATCAGCAAAGGTTGTATTCACCAACTACAATTTTTCCAAGTTGGCCACTCCACTGTGTCATATGTTTTTGCAAGTCCATCTCAACCATACATCTCGAACCACCACTTATTCTGTTCTAACCCCTTATCAGCTCATAAGAAAGTATAATATGATTGTGTATTCCAAGAACAAAAGAGGCCTGGCTCTCATGGACTATCTCTATAATTATAGCACTCAACATGGAGGTTAGTATTTTAAACACAATTTTATACAAATTTGAAAAACATAATATATACCTGAATTTACTCACCTGACTTGCAATATGATATTTAGGAATGAGAGTTAGTAGCATGTCATTCACTACTCTATATAGTCCACCTTTTTCAAAGAAATCTTCCACAACATTTATCACATCCTGACCCACATTCTTCCGAGCATTGTTGAAAACACGAGACAAGGACGGTTAGGGGTCAAAGATGAAATTTATATATTACTCCTGTTCCTAATGTTAAACTACCAAAAATGGTAGATAGCGGCAAGTACCGGGGAATTCCACAGAGACGTTAGGAATCTAGTAATCAACTAAACACAACCGCAGTCAGGTGGTAAATTCGATCACGTGTTAGGAATAGACAGTGTTGTGAAAATAGTTATTAGGGAAGTAGTTGGTACTAACAACTACTAGCATGCAATTGATCACGAGAATTAACATTATAAACTAACATTGGGGGAATATTTGCGTAACATGGTCAATGTTATTACGATCATCAATTTCATCAAATACAAGAACTAAACCATATTCTAGTTTGTGTGACATATGGTGCAGAAATGGTCAAAATTTCCCCCTATCTATCACATAGAGGTGCATGTATAAAATCTTCTATCAGTCTCACCTCCACGAGTAGTAGAGTGCAACAATGTCTATTGATCATTGTGCAGGTTTGATTCTCCCCTGTGCGATTAAGTCCCGGGCGGAACACCACGAATGAACTTCCCCTAGGCCTACAAAGGTGAAACAAGGAGTTGCCTTATCGATGGATCTAGTATTAACAAGATAATCCTAGTTTCATACCAAATCTATCTTTAC
>JAULKK010250913.1:0-15284 GCA_032355705.1 Rubia peregrina
GTGGATTTATTCTGAATTGGGCCAGACCCCGCAGATGTAGGTGGATTTCACTGTACTGCGTAACCAAGTCGTGTGTCTTGTGTGATTTATTTATTTTACGTACTTAGTTAGAACTACGTTGGAACATAGGCAGAACGTAGATTTAATAGTTAAAGGCATAAACGGTAAAACTAGTTTTTTCAATAGTCCATTGTTGAATAGTGTTCATCTTCACTGCTTTGTGTAATAGTACATCTGTTTCAATTTTTATGCTTCTATTGAACACCCTACTCTTATCCTGGACAATATCTTTCTTTTTGAAGTCATGCATGTTTAAAAACGGTAATAGGCTTAACAAGCATCCTCAGATGCTTTTCTGCTATCATTAAATAGCATTTCAGTCCCAAAGTGCACGGAAAACATAAGTGTATCGGATTAAAATGTACCGATACACTTTTATCTTTAGGTAAAATGTACCGATACACTGTTATCTTAAGTGTATCAGCCACATAAGTGTAAGTCGGATATTTATGTACCAGATCAATGCGTCTGTTATCTTTAGGTAAAGGTTAGTTAATAAAGATTGAAGTGAGTACTGAATTATTGATTTAATAAAGGTTAGTTACTTTGGTGGCTAACAATGTTGCAGGTATGGTTTGCTTTTTTAGTTTTTCTTTTTGAGCCCAAGAAGTAACATGTCCCAAACCCCCAGACATAGCAGGTAGGGAGAACAATAGGAGTCCAAATCTTCTATACCTATCCCATTGCATGCCAGTACCATTTATAGTTATTTTTATAAGAACTAAATACTAGAAGTAACATGTCTCTTACAATTCTTTAGATTATCCAATTCCTTTCCTGTTGATATAATAATATTTCTTTTTTCATCTTTATTTGCCAAAATTTCTTAATTTCTTATGAATGGATTCTCAATGATTTCTGGCAGTCATTTTATTAGCTATGAATATCTAAATGCCTGATATTGTTAATGTAATAATCTAATTCCGTATGGAAACCAATTTACATAAAAAAAATTTGTAGTATTTGCAAGAAAAAATATTTTAGTAAATTACTCGGAAATACTTTCTGCCATCAATGTTCAATTTCTGTATAGTTAAAGTGTTCCAAGAGTATGTGAGCAAATACTGTCACGTACCTGAATAAATCTATAATGAACAAAATTCGTGATGTGTTGTGGGGGTGGGCATCGGTTCAGTTTTTAAATGTTTCGATTTATCCGGTTCTGTTTAATTGGGTTGATCTTTTTCAAACCGAAAACCAAATCATATTTGGAAAAATTAATCTGGTGCAACTTTTTTACCTCGTTCTTTTCTGTATAGTGTGCTTGTGAATTTGATTTTGATTGGATTATCAATGTGGTGCAATTTATTTAGCACGTGCTTTTAAATGATCTTAATGGTAAATGTTCGTGCACCATGCCAACCAATATGTCATCCGTTTTAGATTTATTAGCTCATCTACCTTTAGCATTCTAAAATGAGTATTGAGGACCGTGTTTATAGTATGAATGTTTCTTTAGGCTGCTTCGTCATATATAGTAGATTTATTTTGGCGATTTAGGCTGCTTCGTCATCTATAATTTAATAAGACTTTTTTTATTTTACCTTGGAGATTAAATTACACCATTTGCATGTTTCGATCTGCTTGCTTTATTATTGAACTTGATATTGGTGAACTGTTATATGAGTCTACCCGGCCTACAATGGTTATTTATTGAATTTACAATAATTTTAAGTTCTATACTCAGTAGTCATTCTCTTTTGGGTCACACTTGTTATTGTAGTTCACTACAATAGTAATATTTGGATCACACTACAATAGTAATAGGGCCAGGAGGAGTTCTGGATACTTTTTGCACCTTTGTGTTATCTTGGTTGTTTAAGTTGAGGAATCACTATTGATGCTATGTTTCACTTTTGAGTAACACACGTGTGTGCTTTGAATAATTTTGCTTCAATTCTCACACGTGGCATGTCTTCTCTACTCAATCTTCAGCCAGGAAGTTAATTATATATGCCTGCATTTTTAATGGTTGTGTTTTTACTACAGAGAACAAGAATTTGACTGGAACAGCTAGATATGCAAGTATGAATACTCACCTTGGCATCGGTAAGTTGCTAATATTTCCCTTAGATTGTCTGTTGATAATTAGAAATCAGCTTATATTTGTTGTGTATCTTACTGATGCAGCACCAACGGAGCGTAGGTTTAGAACGGATCTTAGGTTTAGAACTTGGCTTTAGGGTAGAAAAAGTATTGAGTTTATGGCTGTAGTGTAGAGGAAAAATCTGCGGAAATTAAAGAAAATAAAGATAAATTTAGAATCACTCCTAAACCCTCGGCGTCACACCTTGGGATCATTTAGGCATCGCACCTAAAAGTTAAGCTGCGCCACACAACTCCTAATCATGATGAAAATCGCAAGAAATTTTATTAATCTGAATATATATCTATTCCTCCTTGAGGATACATTATTTATAGCTAGAAAAGTAAATCCTACTACGAAACGGAATTCCCTTCTAAGACCATGAAATACTATTCCTGATTACTGTTCACGTGAAGAGTATTCTGGAAAATAAACTATTTAATTCCTATTCTCATTCCTCATCACTGAACTGCTGTGTTTGTTCCCAGAAGAAAGTCGAAGGGATGGCTTGGAATCTCTTGCATATGTCCTTATGTACTTCTTGTGGGAAGTTTTAATTCTTTACCCCCTTCAGTGATTATACTCTTTTTTGTATGCGCACTGACCTGCTCTGAATTCTGGCAGTCTACCTTGGCAGGGCTGAAAGCTGGTACGAAGAAACCGAAGTACGACAAGATTAGAGAAAAGAGACTTTCAACCTCCATAGAGGTAATTGCTCTGCTTCCGCATCTTTTGAACCGTTCATTCTCACTAGTACGGAGCTAACTTGCAGGCTGGTTTCTTTATGTAAGCTCTATTCTGGGACTATCCTACAAAATTTGCATCTCGTTTCCAATTTTGTCGCTCACTGAGGTTTGATGACATACCGGATTATGCCCATCTTAAGAGTATTTTCGTGACCTTGTTATTTGCAAAGTTATTCTTATCATACTCATCCCCTTTCCTCAGGTTTTTAGTTTGATTATGTATTTGATTGCACAATCTTAAAGTCTCCCCCTGGTCCCTTATTTATGGCCTCCTTTGACGAATATTTTTTTCATGGCATTTTGACCATCTATAACTTTTATTTTTTACAATAACTGACATCGTGTGAGATGTCTTTAGATTCTTTGTAACGCGTAGTTTCTAAAAAGCAAAATTTTATACTCTGTTATCGTATGTAACTTAAGTTATTAGAAGTCAAACATACCTTAAAAAAATGTTAGAAAAAAGGGAGACATAAATAGAGGACCAGAGGTAGTAGCAATTCCAACTAGCCCATCCTCCTTCTCGTGCTTTTGGAAGTGACACTGATACCGTATTTTCTTATAAACATAACTCCAAAACACTTACATGCTTAATGAAATTTTCGTACAGGGTGGCGCTGGAATTAGTTTAGGAATGCAGCATGCAGGTCCCAACCTAGATAAGCAGGCAGGTACGTTACTCCAAAGGATTCTTTCTTGATAGCTGCTCATGATCATAAGGCGGTTTAAAACTAGACTCTAGAGTGTGTCGACCGACTCCCCTGTATTCTGTAGGCCGACACTCTCTAGAGTTTTGTTTTAAACTGCTGGAATTTGTACTTTGACTCCCCTGTATTCTTATTTTTACCTTTTCACTATTCTCTTCGTAGGTGATGAAGATGCCAGGCCAACATGTTGGTCAGGTAGTTTGCTCGCATTCGAGCTACACTAGATTGAAGAGTGGCTGGAAACGATTTGTCCCACTAGCAAAGAGATATTTCCATTTAACCTGCAGTTTAAAATTTATTAAGTGATGATCCTTCATTTTGTTAATTTTAGATCCTGTATGTGTTAGTAACTTTTAATCCCTTGCATGTGGAAGATCATTACTTGTACAGGTATGTTTGGATTTTATTGTTGAATTTTTAATGTGTAATAGTGTGGCTAGGAGAGGATAAGGACTTTTGATGAAATTAGTGAAATTATGTGGGTCGATTAGTAGTTATAGCAAGTTGGCATGCTGAATGGCAAATATTGGAAATGAGCATACTGAATTCTAACTGATGAAATTTGGGTGAGCTTTTTTTTATATAAATATTACATACAAGCAATCAAATTACATGTGAACATTCTAAACTAGGGCCTAACTAGGAGACATCACCAAAATTTTGATGAGCTTAATCATTTTGCGATGCTTTCGGCTGTAGTGTCATTTTGCCATGTTTCCATGTCATAATTTTCATGATGCTTTTGCCTGTTGCAAAGCTGAGTCACTCATCAACGCATCACAAATATATATCGTCACAATATTTTAGTTACATGCTGAATAGAAATACTTTAATAAAGCGTTACTAATAATTTTAGTGACACTTTTGAGTGTCACGAACGGTCCAAATAAGTGTCATGAGTGGAATTTTTTTTTGTAATGGAGGAACAAGACCAAAAGGATCAATACAATGGAAGCAAAGAATCAATGTGACGTTTGACTGAAGAGGTGTTTCACCAGCAATACGGCCAGAGATTACTTAGCCAGGCATGACCGCATGAGATTACGTAGGACCCAATCTCTCCCAGATTTCCAGTAAATGCATGGAAAACATGCTTTGAAGAACAACTTCATGAGGACTTAAAGTTACTTACTTGATTGGCATAGAATTTTAGCTTGCCTCTCTGGACAAGTTTGGAATTTCAGATAGCATGTAATTGAACAAATGGTTTGTAGAAGTGTATACCTTTACATCAGAGATTTGCATTCCTTCTCTCAAACTAGAACAAACAATGCATCCTGAAGTGTGTGAACCAGCAAACGAATTTGAAGAGAAGAGGTTGATGGACCTCACACTACACCGAGCTGCAAAGCAAGAAAAGCTTGATGTTTTCATCAGGACCCTTGAAGAGGTTGAAAATAAGAGTCTGCTTACGCGCTCTGCTATCTTCAATATGGCTAACCCCATTGAAAATACATATTTTCACATCGCCGCACACTCTGGGAGTAGGGAAATTGTGGAATGGATAGCTTGCAACTTTCCAGCTTTGCTCCGGAAACAGGATTCTAATGGAGACACTGCGCTACACCTTTCTGCAAGAGAAGGGCACCTGGATACGGTTGAAGTACTATTAAAATTTGTGAAAGACTACGAGGATCAATCTTGTATGGAGTCGGTGGGTGAGGCACGGATTGAGGAAACCTTATTGATGGTGAGGAATGAGAAGGGAAACACAGCCTTGCATGAGGCTTTGGTGAATTCTCGAGAGGAGATTGCATGTCGTCTGATAAAAGAAGATCCCGAAGGAGGGTTCTTAATCAACAATAAGCATGAAACCCCCCTATGTCTCTCAGCCAAAGCTGGGTATGCGAAATGCGTTAGGCTGATACTTTCAAACAGGGAGCAACTGAACAAGTTCATTCATCAGGCGAAAACAGGAGATGCCAGGAATTCACCAGCGCATGAAGCCATAACTAGCAGGAGCAGAGGTAATGTTCATCAGATTCTGATTCACCTGCCTACCTACTTATTTTTTAGATTTGTTTGACTTCATTTCTCTTGTTTACTACGTGTCCTTCCATTTGCTTACCCTGATTTCATATATCAGATATCTTAAAAACCATGTTATCAGAAGAACCAAGATTCCTCCATTTTACGGATGAGGAGGGAAGATATCCCCTCCATTATGCATCATCAATGGGTCATAGAGAGGAGGTGAGTTTGATACTGGAAAAGTCACCCGTTGCGGCGATTGAGAAGGATAAAAATGGCTTATTAGCCATTCACTGGGCAGCAACCATGGGTAAAGTGGATGTGATGACAGTGTTGCTTCTGTACTGGCCCCATCCCAAGGACTTGGTTGATGCAAAAGGGAGAAGTATCCTTCATTATATGGCAATATGTGGCCAATCTCAAGCACTTACAGACTTTCTTGAAAAAAATGTCGGTGGGGATCTTATAAATCTCAAGGATAAGGATGGAAACACGCCACTTCATTTAGCAGCTATGCATTTTCACACTCTCACCGTCAATCTCCTAATCTGGGAGCCCAGAGTGGATGTGAAACTAGTCAATGATCAGGGCATGACAGCTTTAGACGCGGCCGAAAATCTATTAGGAGATGCACCCACCTGGGAACAGGCATGTACATCCTTCTTTTAATTTTCAGTTGCTTCTTAGTATTACATCTGCACATATCGGAATCGAAGTTAAATATAGACTTTACTTCAACTGATTTGTCTCTTTTCACTCAATTTATAAAAACACTCTTTCATTATGAAGAGTACCATTGTCAATTCGCTCTAGATATTGTAAGCATTAAACCGATGGCACGATGAGTAGCAATTCTGTAATTGCTAACACTGAGCGGTCCAATTTCAGCGGCTAACTTTGGGTGCACTAAGAACAGCAAGAGTACCCCGATTGCACCAGGGAGATGTCCGCAAGTTTCTTCATGAAACAACTGCTATCCCAATGGAGGAAAACAAATCAAAATATTACAGGGACAGGGTTAACAATCTTCTGATAGTGTCGACTCTTATAGCAACCATAACTTTTGCAGCAGGTTTCACAATGCCTGGCGGCTACAATAACTCTGATCCACATCAGGGCATGGCGACAATGCTAGAAAAGAAGAAGCTCCAGGTGTTCATCCTCTGCGACACCATTTCAATGTACTGCTCCATTATTGTTGCAGTTGCCCTCATTTGGGCACAGTTTGGGAATGAGTTGGAAATGGGTCGCGCCGCTCTTCGAATCGCTCTGCCTCTACTTGGGATAGCTCTTGGTATGCTGTCCTTGGCGTTCATGGCTGGAATATCTGTTGTGGTTGGCAAACTCAAGTGGCTGGATGTTACCATTTTGGCCATGGGAGTCACTTTTACTATTGTTACTTCTGCCATCTTTTTTCCACTCTGGTTCCGCAACACATCAAGTCGCCACTTGCGCTGTATGTACTTCAATCCCATCATTCTGCCGCAGAAAAATGAGGGTGAACTCAAGGGCTGCTTTGCCAATTTATGCTGAAGGTTAATTTTACACGAGAATACAACAAACCAAACGCTGGAATATTACTTTTATTTTTATGATATGTGATTATTTTGTTGATAAATGTACTCTTGCTAAATAATGTTGTAATATTTATTAACACCAAAATATATGGAGACAAGAAACTGAGGAAGTAACCCATGATTTAGTGCACATTTGTTATATTAACTAGGAATTAGATAATACCCATGCCTATGCAATGATTTATGAACAAAAATGATTAGTAAAACATAATTTATAATTTTAATAATTAATAAAATTTTATTTTATTTTATTTATATGAGAATTATACATGATGCATTATTTAGAATAAATTTTATATTTTTATTAATTATAATATTTTTAATTATAATATTTTAAAGAAAATTAACTCAATCTTCGTTGATATTTAAGTTTTCCATAAAGGAATTCTTTTGGCAATATGCCACCATTCCAATTTATTCCTGGAAAATAAAATTAGTTTTATTGAAACAATTGATTATGTATTGAGAGAATATATTTCACTTTTTCAGGGAACAAAATGGAATAAGGAGTAAATGTTTTGGAATAAACAAAAGTGGAGAGAGAAAGATGGAATGATTATACAAAAGGAGAGATGTAGCAATTTTCAAAGCATTGATGGAAAGATTAATTGATATATCAAGTTTTGAGGGTGTCATTCGTCAAATGTTTTTGAAAGATGATGTGGCTATGTGTAGGGGTTACACTTGGCCAAAACGAGTTGTTCTCTTAGTATATAGTATAGATAGATGTTCTCACCGTAGATGAAGGTGAATTTCACCAATCTGCGTAACTAAGTTGTGTGTGTTCTTGTGTTATTTTTTTACTTGCTTGGTTAGATAGGTCATGTTGGAACACGATTTTAATAATTAAGATAATTAGGTAAAACCAAATTTCAATTGGTATCAGAGCTAAATCACTTGTTCTTACCTTGGTTGTGGCAAGGAAAGTGTGATCCGGTTTTACCATGGCGATAAAAAAAGGAGATTCGGTGTCTCGGCACCGCTGCTAGAAGGAACACACTACAATTATTGGAAGGCACACATGCGAGTTTTTACAGATGTTGGCTACAAAGTTTGAAGAACTGAAGATGGAGGAGGATGATGCTGTTTCTATATTTAATGGGAAACTCAGAGATATCTCTAATATGACATATCAATTGGGAAAATTCTACAAGGTATCAAAACGGGTGTAAAAGACTTTGACATCACTTCCAAAAATATTTGCAATGAAAGTTGCGGCAATAGAAGAAGTTAGAGATGTAGCCACCATGACCTTAGATGAACTAATGGGATCAGTTCAGACTTATGATATGATAATGGAACAACCCGTAAAGAAACCTCAGGAGGAGTTGGCCTTCAAAGTATCATCATCAGGGGTTAGTTATGAATCTGATAGTGAAGATGGCACTGAAGAACTTGCTTTCATTACTAAGAATTTCTCAAGAATGCTGAAGAAGGTGGTGAATAAGAAATCACAAGGGAGATTTGGCAGCAATAGACCTTGAGCATAAGACCATGGTAATGATCTTGGAATAAGCATGGAACAAGGATCTCAACAGTTCTCTAGAAATCAAAGTGGTGAAACAAAGCAGCCTAGAAGAATTCAATGTAGAGAATGTGCAGAATTTGGGCACATCTAGGCTGAATGTGCTAATTCCTAAAAGAAGCAAGGAAAATCATATGTCACCTCATGGAGTGAAAATGAAGAAGATGAGAAAGATGAAATTATGTGGCATTTGGAGCAAAAGTTCATGATGGATCAAATGTTGATGACGTATGTTCCAACATGTCAAAGAAAGACAAGGATGTATGTTCAAACACAGGTTTTGAAAACACTTCCAGTGATGATGAAGGCCAAGTTGTTCGAGATATGGTTGAAAGAAAGGAAGTAGTGGGAGTAGATCGCACCTTATTTGTGCTTAACAAATCATCAAAGATTTTGATTGCTCAAATTTATGTAGATGATATTGTGTTTGACTATACTTCACCATCTATGGTACATGACTTCGTAACCTTGATGCAAGTTGAGTTTGAGATGAGCACGGCTGGAGAACTCACATACTTTCTAGGACTTCAAGTGAAGCAAAAAAATAATTGTCTGTTCATAAGTCAAAGAAAGTATGTTATGAATCTGGTGAAGAGATTTGGACTAAGTAATTCTTGAGCTGTACGAACTCCTATGGCAGCCACATATAAATTGGTGAAGGACAAAAAAGGTGTTCCAGTTGATCACAAATTGTACATGAGTATGATTGGGAGTCTCCTGCATCTTACAACGAGTCGACCAGGCTGATCCTTAGGAATCCCATTTAAGTGCAGTCAAAAGGATTATTCAATATGTTAGTGGGGGTATCTGAGTATGGAATCTGGTATTCTAATAATCAAGACTCACATCTGATTTGGCTGATAATGCAGATGATCGCAAAAGTACCACTGGTGGTTGTTTCTTTATTGGTACAAATTTGATATATTGGTACAGTAAGAAACAAATTTGATTTCTTTATCGTCCGCTGAAGCTGAATATCTTGTAGCTGGAAGTTGTTATGTTCAACTATTATGGATGAAGCAGATGCTAAATGATTATGGAATTTAAAAAGGGTCTCTGAAGATTTTATGTGACAAAAAAAGTGCAATTGATACCTCAAAAAATCCAATTCAGCATTCTCAAACCAAGCACATTGATATAAGGCACCATTTTATTCGAGATTTGGTTGAAAGAAAGGAAGTAGTGGTTCCCTATGTTCCAACATATGAGCAGTATGCATATATATTTACAAACCTTTGGATACTGCAACTTTTGAGTTTCTTAGACCACACTTAGATATATGTCAGATCTGAGGTACTGCTATTTGTTTTTGTTCATTTTTTTGAGTTTTTTTGTGTGTAAATAAATTTGAAAAATAGAAAGAAGAAAAAGAAGGACAAAAAATAGTAGTTGTGAAGCTATGTTCGAAGTTCAAAGTGTCATTACATGAGTTGAGAAGTGAGAAAAGGTAGTCTGACTTCTCTTGGAAAGGGAAAAATACATGTAGGGTTAATGAGGTGAAAACGGGACGATTTACTCTTGGTTTAAAATTTTCTATTCTTTCATATGCCCTCTATTATTCGGCTACCCTATTCCTACATTCTTGCCATTTTTTGAAATTTGGAAGCCACGGTTGAGAGGTTATAGCCAAAAATATTGGGATTTTATTTTCACTGTTCCATAACATAATTTGAGTTGTGTTTAAACACAAAAGCCTACTCCATAGAAAACCCTTTGCTGGAACTCCACAAGCTTGATGAACCTACAATGGTCGAACGAAGAAGCCAAGAAAATTCTCACCTTCCAAGAATCACCTTCACCGACAAAGGAAAGAAAAGTGCAACTCCGAACATGATCAAGACTTCCTATCAAAAGGTAACCGGTCCTGATGTCTCTCATATAAGTTTGCATGGTAGGGATTTTGAGTCTGTGGGTAAACTTTTTGATTGGGTTAAAGAAAATAGAATTTCCATAGACTTAATTAAGTTCAAAAAGTTGGAAGGGATTTTTTTGGATGTTGATGTTGAAGAAATGTTGACTGGAGATATATATGATCATGATGATGTAGAAAATTATAATCCTAGATTGCTCAGAGGAACACATACCACGCACAATGGTAAGGATATGTTTCATGTGTATTCTTATGCTCCTGGTCCTAGTTATATGCTTATCGAGAAGACAGATGATAATGATATTGAGGTGTTTGAGGTGGTTAGATCCACTGATCAAATGAAGATAGTTCCTTATGATGTCATGGCTGCTGAAAGGAATGGGAAGCTTAGGGAATTGATGCCCCTGGTGATTGTATTGTCTGATAACAAAGAGCAAGAAGGCACTTGGTATATTCCAACATACCAGGAAGAAAGAGAACATTGGGATGCTATGGAAGTTGATAAGCCAGAACTTGGTTTTACTGATGCTGATATGCATGGTCTGGATCATCAGTTAGATGATGATTATAGAGGTTCTTCCTATGATGATGTGGAAGTTTCAGAGGTAGAGAAGATAGGGGGAGATGAACCCTTTTAGATGCTATTGAGGATGTTGGACCATAAATCATGACAGTAGCAGAATCAGAGAGAACTAAGCATGTTACAACACAGGATGCAACAGAGAGAGTGAGATGACATTGTGCTTGAGGGTGGAACAGAGACTGGCCATAATAAGCATGTTGGAACACAGGAACCAGGCATTACCTACTATAGTGATGAAGTCTTGGATGAGTTCATCTAGAGTTAGGAAGGCCAAAAAGAAGGAGCCAGCACCCGAGTCTTCTCAACCAACTAGGAAGAGAAAGAAGGAAACCTCTCTCCATCTCCTAAGAATAAACTTACAATGCATGCACCTCTAGTAAGTGATGCTATCTCTACTACATTTTATGATAATAGCTCTGAGGAGATCTAGGAGATATTTTCTCAAAGGAAGATCATTCCCGAGAGGTTAGTAAACCTGGAGGCACATAGATCAAGTGGGTTTTTTTAGATTTTTTTAAAGATGATTGGGATCAAAACAAATGTTACTTTGTATGATGAATACAACAAGCAGCTGCTCTTTGAGGCATACTGCAATATGGTGGTTGTTAATGTGGAGAATGATTCCCCCAGGTTCAATATGGTATTTGTGGAGGAAATGTCATTAAATTCTCTGCAAGGAAGATTAACAGATTGATAGGGATGAGGACACCATAATTTGATGAAGTTTTTATTGAGGAGCTGGGGGTTTCTGACGATCAAATTATAGCAGTGTTTTTTGGTGGCTATAAAATTGAGCGGCCATCTATTAAATATTCCCAGGCTTCATGTCTATCCTCCAGATTCTTTGGTCTTTACCAGATTACAGTGAACTACTGGATGCCATCTACTAATACCACTGCTCTCACCAAGAAAATGGCTAAACGGTTGTACTGTGTTGGAAAATAGAAGCCCATTAACTTAGGGTTGTTCAAGCAGCAAAGTATAGTGAGGAAATTCATGTCTCCCAAGGCCAAGCATGTTTTGGTATACCCAAGCCTTATTTCTACTTTGGTCAGGAATGAAAAAGTGAAGGATTATCTTGAATATGAGATTGTGAAGATTGAATCTCTCAAGCCTAATACGATGTTGTATGTAAAAGATCTTCCTTGGAATCCCGAGGCCTCAGTTTGTACTTCTGCTGGTGATGAGAAATAGGCTAAGTCGGTGGCTATGAATGCAAGGTTGAGAGCTATCACTATTCAGATTGTAGATTTGGAGGTAAAAAAGGCAAAAATTGAAGCTGAGAAGTCTCAGATGGAATCACAAGTTGCAGCCCCTGAATAGGATTGAGGTTTCTGAACTAACTATGCTCCAACATAGTTCAGTTGTTGATTTCAGGGGGGGCTAATTTTATTTTATTTTTCCAGTTAATTTTCAGTGTTTTATTGCCTTTAGCATCTTCATGGCCCCAGGGAAGAATATTTTGGATATTATTTTCTGGTTTTTTTCATTCTTACTTAATTTGGATTCATCAAGTTGTATATGTTCCATCATAAGGGGATTTCTTAAAGAATTACTCCATCCGTCCCAGAACTTTTAGCCTACTTTTTGGTCAACTTTCTCAGGCCACGTTTAGCCATCAATAACTTTAATTTCAGATATTAATGATACATTAAAATTTGATATTTAGAAACTACGTCGAAATAGGAGTCTAACAAATCTCACATGATGATATTAGAGTATTGTTACTAATTGAAATTTATGGTCAAACATGGCCTGAGAAAGTTGACCAAAAAGTAGGCCAAAAGTTGTGGGACGGAGGGAGTGTGTTGTGAGATAGGAAGTTTTTCTTTGTGCTCTTATTGAGAAAATGGTTGGGTTTACAAAATTTCAAAGGGGGAAATTGTAAAGTCACGTGGATTTCATTTATTATGTAGTTGGCATTTGTGAACTAATATGGAAAAGAAAAACATTCAATGTTGGAACATACGGAAAGCTGAAGCCTAAATGATTTTAACTAATTACAAAATATTGCAGTGATATTGTTTTATGGAGGATTGGAGATTTTGCAATATTGATTTAGGAGTGTATTTGAAGCATAATGGGTTTATGAAAAATCTCTATAATTATGGAATTGGATTTATGGAATACTATGAGATATGTTGAGATAAAAAGATCCCTTTATTTATGATATTTGGATATGCTTCAGAAGCATATATGAAATTGGAATATTATGGAGATAATCATAGAGAGTTCCAATCTCCTCAAGGGCTATTTATAGGGACATCATCGACTGCATTACTCACGAATTTAATTGCAAAAATCTTCATTTAGATTTTCTATCTTTCCGAGAGTACTGCGAGAGTACTGCGAGAGTCAGCAGACATATGTTCCAACATATCGTAACCTATTGATCAAGTTCAAAAATCGTATACCTTAAATCTTTGGGAGGAGGAGATCTAGCGTCAACGAGTTTCGAGGTCAAAGGGAGTCTGTTCAAGGCGAATTGGTAGCAAGTGGAGCTTACAGAATTCACACATTATTAATTATAAGATAAGTGTAATTGTATGATGTATTTTGTACTATACCTTTCAGATTAGTGAATTCATTCTTAACTGGGCAATACCCCGCAGATATAGGTGGATTTCACCGAACTGCGTAACCAAGTTGTGTGTATTATTGTATTATTTTATTACATGTTTGCTTAGATAGGTTATGTTGGAACACAACTTTAAGAGTATGTGCAGGCAAGGTTTTAGAGTGGTTTCAGTTTCTGAAACTGAATCGAAACTTAGAAATCCCACAATGGGGAGTTTCAAAGTGGTTTAACTTAAGTGAAACGGGGGCTCGGTTGCAACATGGAAACCGTCACAAACTAAATTTCATACAGCAAATGTCAGAGGCCGGTGTGATTTTGACTTCCCAAACTTCAGCCTTTTCAATTTCCCAATTCTTTGGTTATTTTTAAATTTTTATTTTTTAGAATTTTTTGTTTTCTGAAATTTATAATTTAATAAAAACGAAAATAATTTTAAAAATAATTTAAAACGAAAATAAATTTAAAAAGGAAAATAATATTATTAAATTTCACATTTCAAATTATTTTGGGTGGGTAAATATATTTAAATTAAATATTGAAGTTAAGATTAATGAGTATGATAGAGAAAATTAAGTGTGGTCCATGGAGTGATTTGATAGTGGTTTCAACCATTGTGAGAGTAAAAATAGAGTGGTTTCATTGTGGTTTCAGTTGATGAGGTGGAAGAGAGAGATTGAATATTTAATTAACTGAAACCACAAGAGCAGTTTCAGAGCAGTTTCACCATTATACATGGTCTAATAAATAAGCTAATTAGGTAAAACCAAATTTCAGTCAGAAACTGAATTGTGGGATGTGATTCCAAGAGCGAAACTATTAAGAGCATGTGCAATTGTGAAACCACTTTTGTGGTTTCGGTTTAATTAATATTCAATATCTTTCTTCCAACTCATCAAGTGGAATAATAAAGAAACCACTTCATTTTTCCCTCCACAATGGTTGAAAGTTGAAACCACTATAAAACTATTTCATGGATCCTGCTTGATTTTCTCTATCCTACTTTTTAATTTTACCTTCAATATTTAAATTAAATAAATTTTCCTACCCAAAATAATTTGAAATGTGAAATTTATTAATACTATTTACTTTTATGAATTATTTTTGTCTTCTAAATTTAAATTTCACTTTTTAAAATTATTTTATCAATTAAAATTAAATAAAAAATAAATGTATTAAAAAAATATTACATTTGCAATGATGAATTATTGCGACTAAAAAACTTTATAGCAAATACTTAATACGAAAATAATGATCTAATCTGACCTATTATTATAAATTGAAATTCAAAATATTGATCTTTTATTTTGAAATAAAAAGTATTTCATTGATTAGAAAAGTTTGGTACAAAATGTGGGACATTATCCCATGGAGAGATTTCATCTCTAATTTTATGAAGCAAAATGAATGTTCATTTAGTTATAGTGTTAATGCACTTGAAACTTCTCTTCTTTAAGAGAATGCTTTATAAGACGCAAGTGTAAACATACATGGAGTAGTAGTATAAATAGCTACTCCATGCAAGTGAAATGAGATATCCGAAGCATACACTCTCCTTTTTTAATCACATTTGTTTGTTTCCAT
>JAULKK010251020.1:0-25508 GCA_032355705.1 Rubia peregrina
TACAAGCTTTACTTGACGACAAAGAGACGCCATTGTACAATGGTTCTAAACATTCTGTACTTAGTGCGACTTTGAGGATAATGAATTTGAAAGGCAAATTTTGGTGGACTGATAATTCGATGAAACTCTATAATTTCTTACAAAATTACTTTCCAAATGTAACATGATATCAGATAGGTTGTATGCGGAGAAAAAAGTTCTTTGTCCGATGGGATTGGAATTGAAGAAAAAAAACATGTTTTCCCGAATGATTGTATGTTTTACTGGGGGGAGAAGATGAAAATCGAGAAACATGTCTGGTATGTGGTGAGTCTCGTTAATTGAAGAGGGATGCAATTCTGGTGGGTGCGGAAGTGGTAATTGGTGAGCGTCGTTTTACTCGACAAATAACATGCAAACTTAGGAAAATACTAATTAGTATTACCAGTAAGCAGAGTCTATCTCACGAGGAGCAAAAACAATAATTCTAATATTTTCTTCCACCTAATTTTTTAAAACCTTTTTGGTGATGCCAAAATGCCTTATTTCAAGAATAATTCCTAACACTAAAATTTCAAATGATGACTCTAAAAAATGAGAAATAATATATATAAATGATATCGGCTAGGAATAACTCATGCTAGTTACCATCAATCATAGGCGCAATGATAAATTAATTCTTACACATCTATATGTTGTAGGAAAATAGGCACGCTTAACCTCCCCAGTTCTTTCTTACTTTATCGACAGTTAATCTAATGGTTTCCCTTATCAAATGCCGCCAGAAGGTATTCGCTAAATCAGAACACATTTTGATAGCATTAAGAATTAAAAGAACCCGATATAACATTTACCAAAATAAAATTCCCTTATCAAATGCCCCCAGAAAGTATTCGCTAAACCAGAACACATTTTGATAGCATTAAGAATTAAAAGAACCTGATATAGCATTAACCAAAGTAAAAATAAATAGCAATGCACACTTAATTATTCTCTATCTTGCTATTACAGTCTTAGCTAATTAGCTGTTTTTCACAAGATTGATCCACTTACTAATCTCATCCAACAATTACGTATTGGCGGAAATTAGATAGCTATATTCTAAAAACATTCAAGTTGGCCAGACTCAAACATATTAGAAATAAATTCAACCAAGAACAATCAAGAACATGCAAGAATTAATTATAAAGCAATTAGGCCTCACGATTTAAACTAACATTCGTTATTCTCTGCCGATATGTAATTTAGTTACTCATAATGATAAAACTAAACAAATATATAATATAAAAACAAAATATGATAATCTAATAAATTAATAACTGAATCAAAACGATCGAACCCGATTTGGAACAAGGTTACGCACGGAAATTATTGATATTCAAGCTCTGCAGCCGTGTCTCCCTCTGTATATAATTAACTAAGACCTAAACTACCATATGTACATATGTCCATCTCCTTTCCGATCTTCACAATTTTCTTGGGCTCCTTAGTTTCTTTCCCACTCCTCAAGGTGAAAGAGCTTACATTTTTTCTCGGGTTCAATTCCGGTTGCGAGGGAAGTTTTTTGGAATCCCTAGCCTCTAACCGGGCCACGAAAGATGCAATTTGACTGACTTGAGTTTCCAAGTTATTGAATCTTACGGAGGTGCGATCTTCCAAATTTTTTACCATTGTGGTTATGGCATGCATAAGTCCCTCATGCTCCGACCTCGATCTCCCTTCTCGAGGGTTTGATGAGCCTTCATCCCTTGGGTAGCCTTATTTTGGTGCCCGATGATACCCTTCATTCCCTTGGTTATGGGCTTATCCCCCTTGATGATTTGGTTGAAACCCACCTTGGCTAACTTGAAAACCACCTTGAGGATTTGATTGCCCAACTTGCTCATCTCTCCACTGAAAGTTTGGATGGTCTCTGCACCCGGGATTGTAAGTTTGGGAGTATAGATCATAGTTCTTCTCATTAGCTTGTTCTCTTTGGAAGCCTTGTCCACTTTGGTACCCCCAATTTCCTTGGAAACCTTGGCCTTGACCACCATGGTAGCCCATTTCCTTTACTTATTCAAGCCTTTCATCTTGAAGTTGAGGGCATGTATCGGTGGGGTGATCCATTGAACAAACCTCAAAAGCTTTGACTTGGTGCATCCTCCCCTTCAGTAGCTTCTTCATCATGGAAGCTAAATCTTGAACTTGTTCCTCGAGCTTGGTAGTTTCCTGATTTGAACACTCTTTCACCCTTGTCTTTTCTCTCATGCCAAATTTCCTTATCTCGTTGGCCATATATTCAAACAAACCAATGGCATCTTTTGGGCTCTTGTTGGCAATTGACCTATTACAAGCGGCATTGACTATCCTCATGTCTTCAACGGACAATCCATCGAATAAATAGTATACAAGGTCTCCATCGTTGTAGGGGTGGTAGGGGAAACTAGCTAGCTCTCCCAATATTCATATAAAGATTCATATGAATATTGGGAAATGTTGCTTAGCTCCTTCTTCAAGCCTGCTGAATTGGATGCCGGGAAGAATTTTTCCAAGAACTTATGCTTCATGTCCATCCGTGAGGTTATACAACCTGGGGGGAGATAGTATAACCAATATTTGACCGCATCCTTCAAGGAGAAAGGGAACGCCCTCAGGTTGAAGGTATCCTCCGAGACCCCATTTGGCTTCATGTTCGTTCTTACAAGATGGAATTCAGACAAGTTCTTGTTGGCATCCTCCCCACTCATCCTTTGGAAAGATGGTAGACAATGAATCATCCCGTATTTAAGCTCACGAGTAACATTTTCCAGAAGAGGGGGAAGGATGATGCAAAGTTGTTGGCTCTCTAGGTTTGGAGCCATGAGCTCCCTCAAGGTTATATTGTCCTCCACCATAGTTGGTGTAACTACCTCGGGTGGTAGTTGAGTACCTTGGTTAGCAAGTTGTTCAAGCATCTTTGTTCTTCGGAGTGTATCCAAAAGATTGAGATCGTAGTGCAAGGGTTCTTGTCTATTGGTATGAGTATTGACCATAAACCAAGAACCAAAGAAATACAACCTTATGCCAAGTAACAATCACAAAAAAAGAAACCGTCACATAAAAGTAAAGACATAAAAAACACCAAAACACATAAAGAAACTACACTAAAACTTTAATAAAATACTCCTTTTCCCCGGCATCGGCGCCAAAATTTGGGAGGCCGTCGTCGTGGCTGTCAAAGATAGTATTTATAGCCCTAATTGCAGCTAACTACTATGGAGTAGATAGTAGCAAGTCGGGGTTGTCCACGAGGAAAATGGGGTTTTAACAAGTGTTAACGTTGTTAAAAGGCACACGAAGATGTCACTCTAAGTGTGTGGTAACCATGTTGGGGGTTTTGGATTTTAGAAAACACTACGACTACTTTAAATAGCTAAATCAACTATCAATTAGAGAAATTACTATAACTACAATCACACTAGCACTAAAGATGTAATAAAGATAATGAAAACCCAATACAAATCTACAAGGATCCATGAAAAAAATGCAAAAACTAAGAAAATATGAAGAAAAACTAGGGTTTTTAGGAAGAAATTCGGGTTGGGGAAGAATTGGGGAAGAAGGAGGATAAAAATTTCTTAAATATGCCCAAATTCGTCTCTCCCGCTGCGAGCCTCATGCCATGTCCGCAGTTTGTATGGAAAGCACTGGAATCATCCCATTTTAATTTATTTTTGTTGCGGGCCGCATGGCATATCCGCAGCCGCAGAGCAACTTCTGCCCTCTTCTTCTTTGTTTCGCCCCAGGTGAACCGCATATCCATTTTTAGAGTTCTTGTAGCCTATTTTATAGTGCGCGAGAAGAAGAATCCAACGGTACCACTTTCAGAGGATGGTTCTTCTCGGATAATTTCCAGAACTTGGTTCAAATATTCCGGATCACAATTCATCCGCTTCTTCATCTTCCTTTCTACCATGTTTTGACTTATGGCCTTCACTCAAATAATCCAAAATTCTTACGCTAAATCTAAAAATTAAGCTCACAAAAAGAATCTAGATGCTCATAAGGACCAAAAATCCATTAGACTCAAACTAGGTTACAAAATGAAGGATTTAAATATGAAAACCAAAAATGGTTATCTAAACCCTTATGATGTAAACCTACCTAAATATAGCAATCTTCCAACAAAAAGATAACAAGAGAGATGTTAAATACTTCGGAAAATACATGCATTTGACGTCTCATCATATATTAAAGGACTAATGGAGAATTTCCAAATGCCGATTAAGTTTAAACATAATGTATCAATGAGTGACTTATTGGTTAAATCAAGGTTGGTTGAAAGTCCCTTAGAGCCGAAAAAGAACCCATCATATAGGTTTAACAATCAAAGGTCTTGGTTTGACTCAGGATATTATAACTTTGGCTAAGTAGGACGGAAAGTGATGGAAAATTAATCTACAAAAGGCTTCGTAGATTACTTTAATGTCCTTCTTGATTCTCCTATCTTTGAAGGCCTACAAAAATGGTGGTTCTGGCTCATAGATAGAGATCTCTGCCACTTTGGATTTCTTGCGAGTAGGGGATGAGGTTTCGGGATTTGATCCCGGCCTAGGCACGAAGGTCTCCACCTCAATATATTCCCCCTCATTCATCTTCTCATTTTCCAATTCTTCGGCCTTCTTCTCAACATATTTTTCCTTTTCAGACACCCTCAACTTTGCTTTGGGGTATTCTCACTTCCTTTCCACTCCTCAATGATATGGTACTCACATTTTGACCAGGTTTAAGCTCCTGTTGAGAAGGAAGTTTCCCTGAGTCTCCTGTCTCCATTCGATTCAAATTTGAGCCATTTGGCTCACTTGAGTATCTATGTTTTTTATGCTATAGTCGGTTTCCTCTTGGGTTTTTTGGCCTTGTCCTCACATATGGTCAATTTCCCAATGGCTTGCATGATTTCCTCCTTTGACATCACCAAACCTTCACCTTGATTGTGGGGCTTATCACCAAGCCTTTGGTATTAAGGTTGTGGTGGCCGATATTGTTGTTGATTAGGGCGATAAGGTTGCACATTTTGACCCCCTTGTGCATTTCCATATCAAAGATTTGGGTGGACTTGGTTTCCCGCATGATAAGGCCAACTTTGGTAGCCTCTGCCTCCTTAGTAGCCTTGATATCCTTGGTACCCTTGATTTTGGTACCCTTGGCCTCCTTGATATCCCATGGCACTCACCTCCTCCACATAATCATCCTGCAAAGTAGGACATGCATCCGTAGGATGAAGAAGAGAAAATCTCGCAAGATTTCACATGTGGTTTAGCTCCGGATTGTGTCATCAAAGTCTTGACCATAGAAGTTAGGGTCGACACTTGGTCTTCAATCTTCCCAGCATTGGAAGGAGAACTTGTGTTGGGATTTTACCTCCTCAAATCTGTTCTTGAGCTAAAATTTCAAGATTCTTTGGCTAGCTCCTTGTAGAGCTCCATAGCTTTCCTCGAGGACTTGTTCCTATCCGAACCATTACCAGCTCCCCCCACTATCCTTTGATCTTGATCAAGAAGACCATTATAGAAATAATAGACCAAATCCCTATCCGAGTAGCCATGATACGGAAAACTAGAGATAAGTTTCTTGAATATCTCTCAATAGTCATAAAATGACTCCTCATGCCACTGTATAATGTTGCTAATATCCTTCTTTAAGATGGAGGATTTTAAAGCCGGAAAGTATTTTGAGAGAATCTTCATCTTCAACTCAATCCAAGAGGTGATGCTTCTGGATGGAAGATAATAGAGCCAATCCCTTGCGGCATCTCACAATGAAAATGGGAATGCCTTCAACATATAAAAGCTCCTCATTCACCCATTCGGGAAGCATCCCACTACAAACCATACAAAAGTCGATGAGGTGTTTGTTGGGATCATCTCCTTGCCTACCAAAAAATGATGGTAGCAAGTGTGTCAATCCGGAATTTAATTTAAAATGCACATTCATTCCAACCACCGGATATGAGATGCACATTGGTTGTTTCTTGAGATTGGGAGTCATAACCTCCCTCATGGGAATTTGCCTCAACGGGATGTTCCCTCCTTGAATGTGAGGGTGTTGAGGTCCTCCTCCTGGAATGACCTCTTCATTTTCCTCTTGATGATCCACATAGGTAAAGGTTCCGCAAAATGGTTACTAGGAGGGGGAGTTATTCACACTTTCCAAAGAAAGCCTCCAAGCTCTTTTTAAATTCAACTCTAACTCGGAGTCGTAGTGTAGGGATTCATCTGAAGAGGATCAAGCCAAACCATACACCAAGAACTCGAATAATACGTCTCCAAGACAACCTAATATCAAATTAAAACCAAATAAAATCAAAATAAAAAATATTCACAACTAGCACATATTCACACATAATATGCCCAAACACTAAAAAATACACGCCTCTTTCCCGGAAGTGGTGCTAAAATTTGGGAGGTCGTCACCGTACCTCCCAAAGTTACAATTTATAAGCCATAAATTCTTACAAATTACGATTAAGTAGATATTGGTAAATTGGGGTAGTCCACAAAAAGAGGGATTTTCCCAAGGGTTTTCACATATAAAGGTGAATATTGCATTAGATATAGAGATATGCATAGATATAATATCTTGTAAATAGGGGGGATTTGGTTGGTTTTCTATCTTATGAATTTAACGACAAGTTAACTAGCAAGCAATTTAAATCTACTAAATATACAACAAACTACTAAGAAGATATTAAACACAAGTTAGGGACCTTGGGCAAAATTGATTTCCACTTCTAAACCCCTTATCTATCGTTGAACATACAACCTATTCAATACTTTTACTACTTGTTTTGAAGATAAATCTTCTATCCTTCTTTGATAGTAGTTTACAAAAGTGAATTCAACATTGCTTGCTAAACCTCACTAATGACTCCTTTAATCGATCGACGCCTGAAAGTATCCCATTAGTAGCATTAAATACTAAGAATCAACAAGCTTGGCAACACTTATAAACACTACACAATGTCTAAGCATTGAACCAATTCATGAATTTACTCAAGATTAGTCAAGAACGTTCAACGTTCATAAATTTCTCCTATTTGCTAAACAAAACAAACATGACAAAGAATTCAACATTTTCACATTCCTCTAGCATTTATCAAACCATTAACACCATTAAAATATCTAATTCATGCTCTTGGATTCCATATCAAAAGAGAGGAAATTTAGTTACTTTCTCCTAACCCTAACAAGAAATCATACAAGCATTTCATACACTCAAAATTCCTACACAATTAATGTATTTAACAATCAAATTCAAAGAACAATAAATACACAATAGAAAAGCATTAAATAGCTCACAAATATTTCTCAAGACATGGGCTTGGAAGCCTTAATCAATTGCTCCCAAGACTAATTTTAGCTACTAGAATTCATACTAAACAACAATAGCTATTCAAACATAAAATCAAGATGAAACAAATGTGAAAATGGTAGAAAACCAGGGTTGTTAAAGCTTCAAGTCATGAAGAAGAATTTGTAGGAAACCAAAGTTGTTAAAGCTTCAAGTCATAAAATCAAGATCAACGTTTTCTTTTTCTTGCCTAAGTATAGCCATGTCTTCTTCATGTCTTCAAGTATTCATGGTCTTCATTGTCTTCAAAAGTAGTCTTCGTGGTCTTTAAATCTTTGACTCTTACCTTGTCTCACAAAATTCCTTAGAAAAGTGATAAGAGCACAAAAGTTGCCCTTAACTCTCCTAATAGAATTTCAAGGTAAAATGGGATATCTAAACCACAAAATCCTACCAAAATGAGTACCAAAGATCCCAAAATACCATATAATAGTAATCAGTTTCTTCCAGCATAGGCTCTTGATTCTTTGAACTAGACTTACTGTGATTAAACATGGATTGTTTTCTATTTGAGTCAGTCATTCTTCATTCATTTGGAATAAAACTATGATTCTAATACTTCTGGGTAGAACTATAGCTGCCAATCATAGTGCCTCTTCCTTGGCCAAAGTTAGAAGATTTTGAGTTAAACCCTTCCATTTGGTTGTTAAAGCTATAATATGGATTTTATTTAACCTTAAGGTACATTTAACCAACATTGCTTTCACCAATAAGTAATTTGTTGATACATTATTCTGAAGTATAAACTGGTATTTGGATATTCCACCTTAGTCTTTTGATAAATAGGTTCTTTACAAATGCATCATTCTTTTGCATACCAAACCTTCTCATGGTTAGTTTGAGATATTGCCAATATTCATCACGGTGCAATTTCCTAGCTTCCTATTTTGTAAGTACGAGTATTTTTCAATCAAGTACATGATTGGACAATGATACCAACAAATCCATGTCGTTAATCTTCTCCAAGTAGCAATCAGTCTCACCCAGCATATGCTCTTGATACTTACATCTATACTTACTTGAATTTCAAATAGATTGTAGTTGATTAGAGAAAGTCATTCTTCGTTCATTAGAAATAAAATTAGGATTTGAAAATGCCTTGGTAGGATTATAGATGCCTATCACTGATCATCTTCCTTTGTTAAAGTTAGAAAATCCTTAGTCAAACCCGGGCCTTTAATTTTTAAAACACTAGGCTGGGGTATTTTTTTTTGGTATTTGAAGATACAATACATTCGTTATTGATATTTAATGTTCAATATTAACTAATATTTGGATATTTTCCCTTACTCCTTCGATAACCGATTCTTTACAAATACATCTCCTTGTCGCAATATTGCATACCAATCCTTCTTATGGTTAGTTTGAAATATTGTCAATACTCATCCACGTTGTGTTTTCCTTGCTTCTTACTGCTTAATTATGGGGGTTTTTCCCATCAAGTACGTGGTTGGAACATGATACAAACAAAGTCCGGTATTCAATATTCCCCAAGTAGCAATCGGTCTTATCCAGCATATGCTCTTGATTCTTTGAAATAGAATTACATGGATTTCGTATAGATTTTGGTTGATTTGATTCATCCATTCTCTATTCATTAATTCTTAAAGTTAGATTTGAATACGTCTGGGTAAGCCAAAGGTGCCCAACACTTTCCTTTTTACTGGGCCGAAGTTAGAAAACCTCGAGTCAAACCAGGCCTTTGATTGTTAAGGTTGTTAGATGGGGTCTTTTTCATTCTTAAGGTACTTTCAACCAACCTTGATTTCACAAATAAGTAACTCATTGATACATTATGCTGAAGCTTAATTGGGTTTTTTAGATTCTACCTTAGTTCTTTGATAAAGAGGTTTTTCAAAAATGTATCACCCTCTCGCATACAAACCCTTCTTATGATTAATTCGAGAGATTGCCAATATTCATTCATGGTGCAATTTTCTTGCTTTATATTTATTTTGTACGGGTGTTTTTCAATAATGCACATGGTTGGAATATGATATGAATGAAGCCCTGTCTTCAATCATTCTCAAGTAGCAATCAGTGTATTAAAACACATGCTCATAATTCCTTGATCTGCTGAACTTACATGGATTTCATATCGATTATGGTGATTTCAAGTATCCCTTCTTCATTAATTAGGGCTAAAATAGATTTGAATACATCTGGATAGCACAATAGCCGCCCATCACAGTGCATCTTCCTTGGCCAAAGTTAGAAGATCTCGAGTCAAACCCTGGCATTTGTTTTTAATGCTGCAATACGGGGTCTTTTGGCCTTAAGATACTTTTAACCAACCTTTATTTCACCAATAAGTTCTTCATTAATACATTATGTTAAATATTTATCGGTGTTTAAATATTCTCCATTTATCCTTTGATATATAGGTTGTTTACAAATGCATTATTCATTCGCATACCAACTCTTATCATGGTTAGTTTGAGATATTTCCAATATTCATTACGGTAAAATTTCCATGCCTCATATTCTTTTGTTACGTGTTTTGTTTCATCAATTATTTGGTTTAAGAATGATACAAATGAAGCCCAGTATTTAATCTTCCCTAAGTAGAAATCAGTCGCATCCAGCGTATGCTCTTGATTCTTTGAACCTTACTTACTTGGACTTTTGATGGATTATGGTTTTTTATATGGATACATTATTCTCTCATTAAGATGAAAAGTCAAATTACAATATGCTAAGGTAGGACCACAACTGTCCATCAATGACCATCTTCCTCGACCGAAGTGAGAAGATCTCGAATCAATCCCTGGCCTTTGATTTTTAAAGTCATAGGTTGGGATCTTTTCCTATTTTATGGTACTTTAAACAACCCCTTATTTCTCCAATACATTCCTTATTTATACTTTATGTTCAAGCTTAATTGGTATTTGAAGATTCTCCCTTAGTTCTTCGATAAACTAGTTCTTCACAAATGCATCATCCTCTAGCATACCAACCCTTCTTATGGTTAGTTTGAGATATTGCCAATACTCATCAACGTTGTGATTTCCTTACTTCATAGTGCTTAAGTAAGAGTGTTTTTTCCATCAAGTACATGGTTGGAACATGATATAAACTAAGCCCATATCCAATTCTTCCCCAAGTGGCAATCAATCTTTTCTAGTGTATGCTATTAATTCTTTGAAATAGTCTTACATGGATTTCGTATGGATTTTGGTTGATTTGAGGCAGCCATTCTTTGTTCATTAAGACTACAATTGGAATTTTAATACTTCTAGGAAAGCCCAATGCTGACAATCACTTTTCCTCTTAGTTGGCAGATGCTAGAAAATCCGGAGTCAAACCCTGGCCTTTAATTTTTAAAGTCGTAGGTTGGGGTCTTTTTCCACCTTAAGTTACTTTCAACAAACACTTATTTTACCAATACATCCCTCATTTATATACTTAATGGTATATCTTAATCGGTATTTGGAGATTCTCCCTTAGTCCTCTAATAAACCTGTTCTTACCAAATGAATCATACTAGCCCATCACATGGTTACTTCGAGATATTGGAAATATTCATCCACGTTGCGATTTCCTTGATTTATATTGATTAATTAAGAGTGTTTTTTAATTAATTATGTTGTTTAAATCTGATACAAATTAAGCCTGATCTTCAACCTTTCCCTAGTAGAAATTAGTCTCTTCCAGTATATGCTCTTGATTCTTTGAAATACACTTACTTGTATAATGTATAGATTGTGGTTGATTTTAGGCATCCATTCTCTGCTCATTAAAAATAAAATTTTGGTTTTAATATGTCTTGGAAGGACCAAAACTTCCCATCACTTTCCCATTTACTTGGCCGAAGTTAGAAGATGTCGAATGAAACCCTGGAATGTAATTGTTGAAGCTGTATAATGAGGTCTTTTTCAAACTTAAGGCACTTTCAAAGAAAATTTCTTTCATAAATAGGTCTATTATTGATACATTATGTTGAAGCTTAATCAGTATTTGCAGATTTTTATTTAATTCTTTGATGAACATGTTAATCACATATATATATATATATCATACTCTCACATACCAACCCTTCTCATGGTTACTTTGAGATATTACCAATATTTATCCATGGTGTGACTTCCCTCCATCATATTGCTTTATAATGAGTATTTATCCATAAAGCACCTGGTTGGAGAATGATACTAACGAAGCATGATCTTCAAGCAAGTGACAATCATTCTCTTTTAGCATATGATCTTGATTCTTTGAACTAGACTTACTTTGATTTCAAATGGATTGTGATTGATTTCAGGAAGCCATTATTCATCTATTAGGACTAAAATCTAGATTTGAATCATCTGGGTAGAACCATAGCCACCCATCATTGTGTTTCTTCCTTGGCCGAAGTTAAAAGATCCCGAGTCACCCTAGGCTTTTATTGTTCAAGGTGTAGGTTGGTGTTTTTTTCAGCCATAAGTTACTATCAACACACCTTTATTTCACAATTAAGTCACTCCTTGATAAATTATGTTGAAGCTTAATTGATATTTAGATATTCTCCCTCAGTCCTTTGATAAACATATTCTTCACTAATGCATAATCTTCTAGCATATCTACCATTATCATGGTTAGTTCGAGATATTGACAATATTTATGTGCCTCATATTGATAAAGTACGAGTATTTTACCACCAAGTACATGGTTGGAACATGATAGAAATGAAACCCAATGTTCAAACTTTCCCTAGTAGCCATCCGTTTCTTCCACCATATTCTCCAGATTCTTTAAACTAGACTTAATGTGATTTTACATGGATTTTTGTTGATTTGAGACAACCATTCTTCATTCATTTGGACAAAAAAATAGGATTTTAATACATCTTGTTGGGACCACAACCTCCCATCACATTGTCTCTTCCTTGCCCAAAGTTAGAAGATCTTGAGTCAAACCCTAGCCGTTGATTGTTAAATGGGTAATATGCGGTCCTTTTTAGCCTTAAGGTACTTTTGGCCAACCTTACTTTCACCAATAAGTCCTTCATTAATACATTATCTGAAGCCTAATCGATATTTATAGAAATATTTCCAATATTCATCACGGTGCGGTTCCCATGCTTCATTTTGAGTAAGTACAAGTATTTTTCCATCAAGTATATGGTTAGAACATGATACAAACGAAGTTCGGTCTTCAATCTTCCCCAAGTAGCAATCAGTCTCATCGAGCATATGCTCTTGATTCTTTGAGCTATATCACTAACACTAGTGGAGAATCCTTCAATAAAGGTGGCAATCAAAGAAGGATCTTGAGAAAACATCTTTGATTGAGGTCTAGACGATATCCTAAACTCTGAACTACTTTCTAGACTAATTAAAGGCAGTTCAAAAGTGATCAAAGGTGGTTCTTGAGGAATTGCCTCGCAGTTCTACTATAGACCGCCTTTGATTAAGGTCTAGACGAGGTTATAAACTCAAAACTATTTTTGGGTCCGTTTAATTGAGTGACTTTTTGACCCACTATAAAGAGAAATTGTTAGAGTTTCACCTCTTAAACATTTTCAGAGTTCAGCTAACTTTCTTCTGCCTCTCTATCACCCCGGTGCTCCTATCATCCCCCGCTGCCCCCTCTGCCCCCTTTGAATCAACCCCACCTGCACCACCGTTTCTCTAGCGCTGCTCCTCCAAAAAATTCTCTTTGCCATCCCGTGCCACCTTTGCCACCCCTCAATCTCCAGCGCTCCAGCACCATCGAAGGTGTCTTCAACAATTCAGCACCATTGCGGGTGTCTCCAACGCTCCCACCAAGTCTCCCTGCTCCGCCACCACTCCGGTGAATTCACCCCTGCCTCAAATTACCCTACAGTGAGAAGCCTTGCCCTCAGCCGCGACAAAGACCCCTCCATCCAGATCCGAATGTTGATTCCACCATTGCCCTCCGGCTGGCCCTGCACCGCACCAGGCGCCTCTCCTTAACCGCGCTACATTAACAATCTAGTTCATTTATTTAGTCCGTTTATTTTTTGGCTACAATTTAGTTCTTTTCTTTTATTTTTTTATTGTGTTTATGTTTTAGTGTTTACAGATTTCGCTAATGTTTTATTTTTTTCATAGTTTACAGATTCGGGTTTCTTAATGCTTTTTTGTTTTATTTATCTATTTTCATATCTGTTCTCTTTGGTTAGCTGCCGAAATGGTTTCCAGCAGCCATTTTTTGGGACATCATAAATAGGTTCCAAGTGTGGAGCCTACTTTCAAAACTGATAAAAGGCGGTTTTAGGAACCAACTACGATCGAAACGATCAAAGGCATGATAAGAGAAGTAGCTAGAAAATTTCCTTCTTCGATCAAATAAAACCACCTTTAATAAGCATAGTTTCTACTAGTGATACTTACTTGAATTTCGGATATATTGTGGCTGATTCAAGGAAGCCATTTTCCGTTCATTAGAAATAAAATTAAGATTTGAATATGTCAGGGTAACACCAAAGATGCTCATCACTGACCTTTTTCCTTGGTTAAAGTGAGAGGATCCCGAGTCAAACCTAGGCTTTTGATTTTTAAAGTTGTAGGTTGGGTCTTATCCTGCCTTACGTTACATTCACGAAACCCTTATTTCACCGGTAAATCGCTCATTCATACTTAATTTTCAAGCTTAACTGGTATTTAGAGATTCTTCCTTAAACTTTCGGTAAACTGATTCTTCACAAATGCAATATCCTGATGCAACATTTCATACAAACTCATTTTATAGCTAGTTTAAGATATTGCCAATATTCTTGCTTCTTATTGCTTAATTATGAGTTTTTTCCATCAAGTACGTCATTGGAACATGATACAAAGGAATCCCGGTCTTCAATATTCCCCAAGTAGTAATCAGTCTCATCCAACATATGCTTTAATTCTTTAAAGTAGACTTACTTGGATTTGGTATGGATTGTGGTTAATTTGAGGTAGCCATTCTCTTTTCATAAAGATAGAAGGTTATATTTGAATACATCTGAGTAAGAACGGAGCTGCCTATCACTTTCCCTTTTACTCGGCCTAAGTTAGAAGATCTCGAGTCAAACCCCGGCCTTTAATTGTTAAATCTGTTGGATGGGGTCTTTTTCAGCCATAAGGTACTTCAAAGAACCTTGCCTTCACAAATAAGTAACTAATTGATACATTATATTGATCCTTGATTGGTATTTGGAGATTCTCTTTTAGTTCTTCGATAAAGATGTTCATAAAAAATGCATCATCTTCTCGCATACCAACCTTTCTTATTATTAGTTTGAGATATTGCCAATATTTACCCGCGGTGCGATTTCCTTGCTTCATATTGGTTTAGTACTATTTTCTCAATCATTACGTGGCTGGAAAATGATACAAATAAAGCCAGGTCTTCAATCTTTCCCAAGTAGCAATCATTCTCAGATGGATTGTGATTGATTTCAGGCAGTTATTCTTCATTAATTAGGACTAAATGTCAAATTTGAATACGCCTGGGTAGGACCACAGCCGCCCATCACAATGTCTCTTCCTTGGCCAAAATTAGAAGATCTCGAGTCAAACATTATCGTTTGATTATTAAAGCTATAATATGGGATTTTTTTACCTTAAGATACTTTTAACCATACCCAATAAGTCATTTATTTATTCATTATGTTTAAGCCTAATCGGTATTTAGATATTCTCCTTTTGTCTTTTGATATATAGGTTGTTTACAAATGCATCATTCATTCGTAAACCAGCCCTTCTCATGGTCAGTTCTAGATATTACCAATATTTATCACGGTGTGATTTCCTTGCTTCATATTACTTAAGTACGAGTGCTTTTATATCAAATACATGGTTGGAACATGATACAAATAATTCCCGGTCTTCAATCTTTCTCAAGTAGCAATCAGTCTCATCCAGTATATGCTCTTGGTTCTTTGAACTATACTTATTTGGATTTCTGATGGATTATGGTTGATTAGAGGTAGAGATTCTTCATTCATAAATATGTTAGGATAGGACCACCGCTTCCCATGACCATCTTACTCAGCCGAAGTGAGAAAATCCCGAGTCAAGTTCTGGCCTTTGATTTTTAAAGTCGTAGTTTAGGGTCATTTTCTACCTTACAGTACTTTCAACAAAACCTTCTTTCACCAATGCATCCCTCATTGATACTTAATGGTTAAGATTAACTGGTATTCAGAGATTCTTACTTATTCCTTCGATAAATTGGTTCTTCCCAAATGCATCATCCTTTCACAGTCTCGCATACCAACCCTTCCTAGGGTTAGTTTGAGATATTTCCAATACTAATCAACATTGTGATTTCCTTTCTTCATACTACTTAACTACGAGTGTTTTTCAATCAAGTATGTTGTTGGAACATGATACAAAAGAAGGCCGGGCCAAATCTTACACAAGTAGCAATCAACATCTTCTAGCATGTGATCTTGATTTTGTGAAGTAGACTTACATGGATTTCATATGGATTGTGGTATATTTGAGGCAGCCGTTCTCTGTTCATTAAAACAAAAATTTAGATTTCAATACATCTAGGTAAGACCAAAGCTGCCAATCACCTTCCCTCTTACTTGGCAGATTTTAGAAAATTAGAAGTCCAACCATGGCCTTTGATTTTTAAAGCTATAGGTTTTGGCCTTTTTCCTCCTTACATTACTTTCAAAAACACCTTAATTTACCAATACATACCTCATTGATGTACTTAATGTTAGAGCTTTACCTATATTTGATTATTCTCCCCTAGTCCTCTAATAAACTCGTTCTTACCAAATAAATCATACTAGTCCATCTCACGGCTACTTCGAGATATTAGAAATATTCATGCTCAATTTCCTTGCTTTGTATTTCTTAAGTACGAGTGTTTTTCCATCAAGTACATTGTTGGAACATTAGAAAATTGGAGCCCGGTCTAAACTCTTTCAAAAATATCAATCAGTGTTTTCCAGCATATGCTCTTGAGTCTTTGAAGTAGACTTACTTGTATTTCATATGGATTGTGGTATATTTGAGGCATCCATTCTCTGTGAATTAAGACTAAAAGTCAGATTTGAATAATTCTGGGTAAGACCAAAGCTGCCCATCACATTCCCTATTACTCGCCGAAGTTAGAGATCCTAAGTCATACCCCGGCCTTTTATTGTTAAAGCTGTAGGAAGGGATATTTTTTAAACTTAAAGTAATTTTAACAAACGATGATTTCATAAATAGGTCACTCAATTATAGATTATGTTGAACCTTAATCAGTATTTGCAGATTCTCCCTAAGTCCTTCGATGAAAAGGTTTCTTCACAAATTCATCATCCTCTCGAATACCAACCCTTCTCATGGTTAGTTCGAGATATTTTCAATATTCATCCATGGTGTGATTTCCTTGCATTATATTTCTTTAGAACTGGTATTTTCCATCCATTAACTAGTTGGAGAATGATACAAACAAAGCCCGGTCTTCAATCTTTCGCCTGTAGCTATCAGTCACTTCCAGCATATGCTCTTAATTCTTTGAACTATGCTTACTTGGATTTCAGATGGATTGTGATTGATTTCAGATAGCCATTCTTTGTTAATTAGGACTAAAAGCTGGATTTGAATACGTCTAGGTAGAACAATAGCCCTCATCATTGTGCTTCTTCCTTGGCCGTAGTTAGAAGATCCCGAGTTATCCATACCTTTGATTTTCAAGGTACTATCAACTAACCTTACTTTCACAATTAAGGCAATCATTGATACATTATGTTGAATCTTAATTGGTATTTGGAAATTCTGTCTCAATCCTTCGCTAAATATATTCTTCACAATGCATAATCCTCTCGCATACTGACCATTTTCATGGTTGGTTCGAGATATTGACAATATTTCCTTGCTTTATATTGCTTAAGTACGAGTATTTTACCATCAAGTACTTGGAACATGATAGAAATGAAACTTGATCTTCAAATCTTCCCAAGTAGCCATCAATTTCTTTCAGCATATGCTTTTGATTTTTTGAACAAGATTTACTATGATTTAACACGGATTATTGTTGATTTGAGGCAGCCATTCGTCATTCAGTAGGACTAAAATGGGGATTTAAATACGTCGGGATTAGACCATAGCCACCAATCACAGTGTCTCTTCCTTAGCCGAAGTTAGAAGATCTGGAGTCAAACCCTGGCATTTAGTTGTTAAAGTTGTAATATGGGGTCTTTTTTTCCTTAAGGTACTTTTAACCAACCTTTCTTTCACCAAAATTCCTTCGTTGATACATTATGCTTAAGCCTGATCAATATTTAGAGATTCTTCTATAGTTCTTTGATAGATAAGTTCTTTACAAATGTATCATTCTTTCGCAAACCAACCCTTCTAATGTTAGTTTAAGATATTACCAATATTCATGATGGTGAAATTTTCTTACTTCAGATTGTGTAAGTACGATTATTTTTACATCAAGTACGTGGTTGGAACATTATACAAACAAAGTTCGGTGTTCAATCTTCCCCAAGTAGCAATCAGCCTCATCCAGCATATGCTCTTGATTCTTCAAACTATACTTACTTGGACTTCAGATAGATAGTGGTTGATTAGAGGAAGGTATTTGTTATTCATTAGAAATAAAAGTCGTATTTGAACAAGTCATGGTAGGACAACATATGCCCATCACAGATCATCTTTTCCGATCGAGATGAGAAGATCTCTAATCAAACCTGGGCCTTTGAATTTTAAAGTCGTAGGTTGGGACTCTTATTCTTCTTTATGGTACATTCAACAAACCCTTAATTCACTAATAAATCCCTCATTTATACTTCATGTTCAAGCTTAACTGGTATTTATATATTCTCCCTTACTCCTTCGATAAATGCAATTATTAACAAATGCATCATCTTGTCACAGTATTGCAAACCAACCTTCTCATAGTTAGTTTGAGATATTTCCAATACGCATTCATGTTGTGACTTCCTTGCTTCTTAGTGATTAATTATAAGTTTTTTTCCATCAAATACATGGTTAGAACATACCCCAAGTAGCATTTAGTCTCTTCCATCTTATGCTCTTGATTCTTTGAAGTAGACTTACTTGGATTTCGTGGGTATTTTGGTTGATTTGAGGCAGTCATTCTATGTTCATGAAGAGTAAAATTCACATTTGAATACGTCTGGGTGGGTACAAATCTGCCAATCATTTTTCCTCTTACTCTGCTGATGTTAGAAGATCTGGAGTCAAACCCTGACCTTTTATTTTTAAAGTCGTAGGCTGGGGTCTTTTTTCTGCCTTATGGTACTTCAAAAAACCCTTCTTTCACCAAAGCATTGCTCATTGGTATAGTTAATGTTGAAGTTTAACCGGTATTAGGAGATTCTCCCCCAGTCTTTAAATAAATCAGTTCTCACCAATGAGTAATAATAGCCTATCTCAGGGTTAGTTCAAGATATTAGAAATATTCATCCATTTTATTATTTCATTGATTTATATCTCTTATGTATGAGTGTTTTATTAGCAAGTACGTGGTTGGAACATGATACAAATGAAGCCCGGTCTTTAACCTTTCCTTAGTAGCAACCATTCTCTTCCAGGATATGCACTTGATTATTTGAACTAGACTTACTTGTATTTAGTATAGATTGTGGTTGATTTGAGGCATCCATTCTCTATTCATTATGGTTAAAAGTAATATTTTAATACGTCTGGGTAGGACCAAAGCTTCCCACCACTTTCCCTCTTACTCGGTCGAAGTTAGAACATTCCGAGTCAAACCCTTGCCTTGATTGTTAAAGAAAGAGTATGGGGTATTTTTTAACCATAAGTTATACATTATGTTGAATTTTAATCAGTATTTGGAGATTCTCCCTTAATCCTTCAATAAATAGGTTCTTCACAAATGCATCATCCAATTACATACCAACGCATCTCATGGTTAGTTCCAGATTTTGCCATTACTCATCCATAGTGTGATTTCCTTGGTTCATATTGATTAAGTACGAGTGTTATTTTCCATCAAGTATGTGGTTTTAACATGATGCAAATGAAGCCTGATCTTCAATATTCCCCAAGTAGCAATAAGTCTCTTCCAGCATATGATCATAATTCTTTGAAATATACTTACTTGGATTTTGTATGGATTGTGGCTGATTTAAGGCAGTCATTCTCCGTTCATTAAGACTAAAAGTCAAATTTGAGTATGTCTGCATAGGACCTAAGTTTCCCATTACTTTCCCTCTTACTAGGCCAAAGTTAGAACATCCTGAGTCATACCCCGCCCTTGATGATTAAAGTTGTATGATGAGTTGTTTTTCACCCTTAAGGTATACATTATGTTGAAGCTTAATCGGTATTTGGACTCCTTTAGTCCTTTAATAAATAGGTTCATCACAAATACATCATCCTCTTGCACACCAGCCATTCTCATGGTTAGTTCCATAAATTGCAAATACGTATTCACGCTGTGATTTTCTTACTTCATATAGCTTAAGTACGAGTGTTTTTACATCAAGTATGTATTTGGAACATGATACAAACAAAGTGCGGTCTTCAATCTTCCCCAAGTAGCAATAAGTTTCTTCCAGCATATCTCTTGATCCTTTGAAGTATACTTACTTCGATTTCGTATGGATTGTGGCTGATTTGAGGCAGCCATTCTATGTTTATTAAGACTAAAATTTGGATTTGAATTCATCTTGTTAGGACAAAATATGCCTATCACTTTCCCTCTTACTCGGTCGAAGTAAGAACATCCCAAGTCAAACCTCAGCCTTTAATTGTTAAAGTTGTAGGATTTGGTATTTTTCAGACCTAAGGTACTTTCAACCAAACTTGTTTTCGCCCGTAAGTAACTCATTGATAAATTATATTGAAGCTTAATTGGTATTTAGAGATTCTCCCTTAGTCCTTCTATAAAGAGGTTTTTGACAAATGCATCATCCTCTCGCATACCAACCCTTCTCTTTGATAGTTTGAGATATTGCCAAAAGTCATCCACGGTGTGATTTCATTGCTTCATAGTTCATTAGTAGTAGTGTTTTTCAATCAATTTCATTGTTGGAACATGATACAAACGAAGACCTATCTTCAATCTTTCCCTAGTAGCAATCAGTATCTTATATGCTCTTGTTCCTTTGAACTAGACTTACTTAGAATTTAGTTAGATTATGATTGATTTTAGGCAGCCATTCTTCATTTATTAAGACTAAAAGTAGGATTTGAATACGTCAGGGTTGGATCACAGCCGCCCAGCACTATGTATCTTTCATGGCCGAAGTTAGAACATCCTGAGTCAAACCTCGACCTTTAATTGTTAATGTTGTAGGATATGTCATTTTCAGCCCTAAGGTACATTCAACCAAATTTGCTTTCACCAATAAGTCACTCATTGATAAATTATATTGAAACTTAATCGGTATTTGGAGATTCTCCCTTAGTCCTTCGATAAACAGGTTTTTGACAAATGTATCATCCTCTCGCATACCAACCCTTCTCTTTGATAGTTTGAGTTATTGCCAAAATTCATCCACGGTGAAATTTTCTTGCATCATAGTGCATTAGTAAGAGTGTTTTTCAATCAATTTAATGGTTGGAACATGATACAACTGAAGATCGGTCTTCAATCTTTCCCAAGTAGCAATCAGTCTCTTATATGCTCTTGTTTCTTTGAACTAGACTTACTTGGATTTCATTTGGATTGTGATTTATTTCAAACAGCCATTCTTCCTTAATTAGGACTAAAAGTAAGATTTTAATATGTCTGGGTAGAACCACAGCTGCCTATCACTATGCATCTTCCATGGCCAAAGTTAGAATATCCCTAGTCAAACCCAAGCCTTTTATTGTTAAAGTTGTAGGATGGGGCCATTTTCTACCATAAAATATTTCAACCAAACTTGCTTTGAAAAATAAGTAACTCAATGATACATTATGTTTAAGCTTAAATCGTATTTGGAGATTCTCCCTTAGTCCATCGATAAAATAATTCATCTGGAATACATCATCCTCTTGCATACCTACCATTCTCATGGTTAGTTCAAGATATTTCTCTTCCAGTAAATGCTCTTAATTCTTTGAACTAGAATTACTGGGATTTAACATTGATTGTTGTTGATTTGAGTAATCCACTCTTCATTAATTAGAACTGAAACTAGGATTTTACTACATCTAGTTAGGACCATAGCAGCCCATCACAGTGCATCTTTCTTGGCCAAAGTTAGAAAATTCCGAGTCAAACCCTGGCATTTAATAATTAAAACTGCAATGTGGGGTCTTTTTTGGCCTTAAGATACTTTTAACCAACCCTGATTTTACCAATAAGTCTTTCGTTTATGCAATATTTTGAAGCCTAATTGGTATCTAGAGATTCTTTCTTAGTCTTTTAATAAATAGGTTATTTATAAATACATTATTCTTTTGCATACCAACCCTTCTCATGGTTAGTTCGAGATATTACCAATATTCATCACGGTGCAATTTATTTGCTTCATATAGGGTAAGAACGAGTATTTTTTCATCAAGTTCGTGATTGAAACATGATACAAACGAATCTCGATCTTCAATATTCCCCAAGTAGTAATTAGTTTCATCTAGCATATGTTCTTGATTTTTCGAACTATACTTACTTGTGTTTTGGATGCATTATGGTTGATTAGAGGAATCCATTCTTTGTTCATTTGAACTAAAAGTCATGTTTGAACATATCAGGGTAGGACCACAGCTGCAAATCACCGTCCCTCTTAATGTTCAAGCTTAACTGGTATTTGGAGATTATCCCTTAGTTCTTCGATAAAATTGTACTTAACAAATGCATTATCCTGTCACAGTATTGCATACCAACCCTTCTCATGGTTAGTTTAAAATATTGCTAATACTCATCAATGTTGCAATTTTCTTTATTCTTACTGCTTAAGTACGAGTGTTTTCGATCAAGTACATGGGGGAATATGATAAAAATGAAGCCCAGTCTTCAATATTCCTCAAGTAGCAATTAGCCTCTCCAGTATATGCTATTGATTCTTTGAAGTAGACTTACTTGGATTTTGTATGGATTGAGGTTGATTTAAGGAAGTCACTAAAAGTTAGATTTAAATATATCTTGGTAGGACCAAAGCTTCCCATCACTTTCCCTCTTTCTCGGCCAAAGTTAGAAAAACCTTAGTCAACCCCGGCCTTTGATTGTTAAAGTTGTTGGATAGGGTTCAGCCTTAAGGTAGTTTGAAACAAACTTTCTTTCACAATAAGTCACTCATTGATACATTATGTTGAAGCTTAATTGGTATTTGGATATTCTCCCTTAGTCCTTGGATAAAGAGTTTCTTCAAAAAAATGCATCATCCTCTCGCATACTAACCATTCTCATGGTTTGTTCGAGATATTGACAATTGTCATCCAAGGTGCAATTTTCTTGCTTTATAGTACTTATTACAAGTGTTTTTCCATCAAGTATGTGGTTGGAACATGATACAAATGAATCTCGGCCTTTAATCTTTGCCAAGTAGCAATCAGTTTCTTATAGCATATGTTCTTGATTCTTTGAACTTGACTTAAGATGGATTGTGGTTGATTTTAGGCAGCCATTCTCGTTAATTAGGACTAAATTTTGGATTTGAATACGTTTGGACTAGATCAGAGCCGCGAATTATAGTGCCTCTTTCTTGGTCGAAGTTAGAAGATCTCAAGTCAAATACTAGCTTTGATTTTTAAGTGGTAGGTTGGGATCTTTTTGTCTTATGTTACTTTCACAAACCTTTCCTTCACTAATACATCCCTCATTGATATACATAATGTTGAAGCTTAAACAGAATTTTGATATTCTCCCTTAGTCTTTCAATAAACCGGTTCTTACCAAATGAATCATACTATCCTATATCATGGTTAGTTCAGGATATTGGAAATATTCATCCAACTTGCAATTCACTTGTTTTATAATGCATAAGTAAGAGCATTTTTATTTCAAGTGTGTTATAATACATCTGATAAGGACCACAGCTACCCATCACCATGCCTCTTTCTTGGCCAAAGTTAAAAGATCTCGAGTTAAACCCTGGCATTTGATTGTTAAAGTTGTTATATGGGGGGTGTTTTTCCTTAACATACTTTTAACCAACCTTTCTTTCACCAATATGTCCTTCATATGTACATCATTTTGAAGCCTAATCAGTATTTGAAAATTCTCTCCTATTTCTTTTATAAATAGGTTTTTTTACAAAGGCATCATTCTTTCGCATACCAACCTCTCTTATTGCCAATATTTATCACGGTATAATTTCCTTGCTTTATATTTCTTAATTACAATTTTTTTCTATCAACTACGTGGTTGGAACATAACACAAACGAAGCCCGATTTCAATCATCCCCAAGTAGGAATCAGCCTCATCTACTATATGTTCTTGATTATTTTAACTATGCTTACTTTGATTTCGGATAGATTATGGTTTATTACAGGTAGCCATTTTTCGTTCATTAGGACTAAAAGTTGGAATTGAATATGTCATGGTAGGACCACAGCTGCCCATCACTAACCCACTTTCTTTGTCGAAGTGAGAATATCCCTAGTCAAACCCTAGCCTTGGATTTTTAAATCGGTAGGTTTGGGTCTTTTTTACGGTACATTCAACCAACCCTTTTTTCAACAATACATCCCTCACCGGTGCTTCGTGTTGAAGCTTAACCGGTTCTTTTCAAATGCATCATCCCCTCGCAATATCGCATACCAATATTTTCATGGTTAGTTTGAGATATTGCCAATACTCATCCACGTTGCAATTTCCTTGTTTCATATTGTTTAATTATGGTTTTTTCCCATCAAGTACGTAATTGGAACATGATACAAATGAAGCCCGGTCTTCTATCTTTCCCATGTTTATATTAGTCTCTTCCAACATATGCTCTTGATTCTTTGAACTACACTTAATTGGATTTTGGATGGATTATGGTTTATTGATGAAGCCATTTTCTGTTCATTAAGACTAAAAGTCATATTTGAATATGTATTGGTAGGACCGAAGCATCCCATCACTTTATCTCTTTCTCCGCCGAAGTTAGAAAATTCTTAGTCAAACCCTGGTCTTTGATTGTTTATCTACAGTTTTATGTATGTGTTAACCAATGCATTTGAAACATTTGTTATTATGTTTTGTTTGGTTAATTGCAAGTTTAGTTAGGTTTGTATTATAAAGGTTTTAGATAACCATTGTTGGTTTTCATATCTAAATCATGAGTTTTATATACTAAACTGGATCTAATAGAAAGTTTGTCCTCACGAGCACCTGGATCTTCTTTTGTGAGCTTACTAGTAGGTTTTTCATGAGCACTTTGGTGTATTTTGTAGAAGGCCATCCGCAAGGTTGGTAGAAGATATTTGAAGGCCATTCCCAATGATGGAAGTAGATGAAGGGCATTCGCAATGATGGTAGAACAAATAAGACCACAAACCAAAATAAGGTAGTAGATGGAATAAAGAAGGGAGAAGAAAGTTGTCAAAGTTCAACATTCTCAAGATTCAACATGACAACACCAACTAGCATCGCAGTCGATATGGCCGTGATGGCAATGCACCGTGCCAGAGGCTCCCAGCACGAGCCGGTCTAGCCAACACGACCGATCCACAGCACATTGGTGTGAGCCATTTGGTGCAACAAGTCCCGTGGGAGGTCGTCACCGTACATCTCAAAAATATAATTTATAAGCCCTAATTTCTTCCTAACTACAACTAAGTAGATAATGGCAAGTTGGGGTTGTCCACAGAGAAGGGGGATTTTCCTAAGGGTTTACACATATAAGGGTAAATACTAGACTAGACATAGATAGATAGATAGATAGATATATGTATATATATAAAGGGGGTTTTAGGTGGGAGGATTTAGGTGGGGGGTTTGATTGGTTTTCTAAGTTATGAATTGAAAGGCAACACAACTATCAAAGTAAACTAATTATGCTATCATGCAACAATCTACTAAAAAGATGGTAAAATCACAATTAACAAAGCATTGGGGGCAATTGATTCCCACTTTCAAACTTCTTCTAGATCCTAGACTCATTCACTCATTCATTCACATTAATTGCATATGGGGAATATTATCACTTCCATTTGAAGATAAACGTTCAATTATACTTAGTTGGTAATTTGCAAAGACGTTCAACAACCATTTGCAAGCCTCGTTGATAAGCACTTTAGACCAACAACGCCTAAAGGTATTTCATTAACGGAATTATATACTAAGAACCATAAATTTGATTACAACTACAAGCATTAAACCAAAT
>JAULKK010251128.1:2670-15281 GCA_032355705.1 Rubia peregrina
TAGAGAATCATTCATACGGCATAGGTTGTGCCAGTTGAATGTCTCAAGTCATTCATCTGGAACGAGGCTTGGCACGGCTCGTGCCACAAGAATGTTTTGGGTTTTTCCTTCATTTTCAACGCAAACTTATTCCTACAACCAAATACATAACAACCCAGCATAATTATGTTCCACTCAAAATATTGAAGATTCAATTCCCTAAAACACCACCAAATTAACAAACAACAATCCAAAATCATGATAACACAATCTACTTAAAATCATAAAAGCACCGTTTCTTTATTGTCGTCATCACAACTTATTTTTCATGCATTTTCAAGACCTAAAACAAACCTACTGGTGGGTCTCCAGAATCACTATTCGTGACAACACCCACAACTAAGTCCTTATAGATGGGTCTCCATAAGTGATAAGGTTTACCTCTTACCTTTGGAACCACATACCATACAAGCTCATCCTTCACAATTGTCGACACTTTCTTGCTAACTTTGGGCATACGAAGAGGTTTAGGAGGTTTAAATTCCTTAACCTGCTTCCTTTCCCACTGCATGTTAGTGCTTGCATTTGAAAAACAAGAATTCTCCATAACACAACACTATAAAATCATGTATATCAACAATAGCATCATCAATATTATCATTCAATAAGGTAGGAGCACGTAAGGTCTCATGTTATGTAGAAACTAATCACAATCATCACTCATGCAAGATTCATCAATATGATCAAACTCATCACAAATACTTATGCCATTGCATGAAAGAGAAGAAAATGAAGCATGATTAGATTTATAAATTTCAAATCCAACCTTATCTATGTCATCTTCGGGGGGTCAATGATCCTAAGTGACCATCTATCTTAGTCCACGATGTTTTGAGATATAGTCTCCTCAATAGGATTAGGATTGCACCTTCATCGTGCGACATATCGAGGACATAGAAGTCCATCGGGAAAACCAATTTTCCAACTCCAACTATAACATCCTCAACTAACCCCCTAGGACTACCATGGGAATGATCGGCCAATTGGACTATAACCTAGTCTCCCTAAGTTCCCCTAGATCAAGAGTTTTATAGAGGCTATAGGGAATGACCTTTATCGAGGCTCCAAGATCTATCATGACATCATTTATTTCTATACCGACTAAATGGATGGGGATTGAAAACATGTCGGGACCATTACACTTTTCAAGTATGCTTTTGTGAGCTAAGATGGTTAATCCCCCTTATTTTCAATTTCCCTACCTTTTTCAATGGTTTAGGCCTATTTTTAGTACGTGCATTCTTCAAAAATTTAGTGTAGAGAGGAATTTGATCAATTACATCTAGGAGTGGGATACTAACCTCACACCTCTTGAATATTTTTCAAATTTTCTCCTTGTTGGATGTCACTTTTGGCTTACTTCTCAAAGCCTCCTGGAATGGAGGTGGATAGGTGACTGCTAGAAGGACCTTGGTCGGGCTCCTCCTCAACAATTTCCCCTTTCTCCTCAAGAATGGATTTGGTTTTCTCAAACATTTGATCATCCTCTTGCAATGTCTCTTTCTCTGCTTCTTTCAATTCCTTCACACTCTTCAAATTTAGAGCACTCACATTTCTCGAATTTATTTTAGGTTGGGAAGGTAACTTTCCAGAATCCATTGGTTCAAGTCGGCTAGCCGAGGTGGTTAATTTCCACCACTTGAACCTCAAGGTTCTTCATGCTTGAGAAAGCCCCCCGTGCTCAACTCTTCAATATCTCACCTGGTCCTTTCTACAAATATTTCATTGTTCTTTGTGACACTAGCAATGGCTTCATATTTGTGTAAACCAAATGGAATTCTGACAAATGTTTGTTCGGATCCTCGCCAGCCATGTTGTGGAACATCGGGAGCCACTGGATCATGCCACTCTTCAACTCACATGTGATGTTTGGTGGGAGAGGCGAGAAAATGATGCAGAGGGTTGATTTTTGAAGTTAGGAGCCATCAACTCCCTAAGTGTCATGTTATCTTCCACTATGTTATTCTCAATGTCAAACTCAACTTTTGGCTCTCAAGGAACCGCTTCGTTAACCCTATTCCTTCTCCTTCTCCGTCTACTTGTGTTTTTCGGTAAGCAGTGTAAAGTTTCTTGGTTCGTCACATGGATATGTACCATAAACTAGGAACGATACAATACTCATCCTTAACCAACACTAGCACACAAGATTAAGATAACAAAGAAAAGCTACCAAAGGAGCATTACACAACAACTAACAAAAACTAAAAAAAATCGCAAACTACTCTAACAGCCAGTTATGCAAGATAACAATTAAATAAAACTAGTATCCCTGACAGCAGCGCCAAAATTTGACCCGCACTCCGTGGGATCGTTTAATTCTCGTAGGATGTGTTCAAATATAGAATTTATGTCCTTTTCTCGCGTACTCACTGCTATCTACTATAAAGAAGCTAGTGGCAAGTTTGGGGTTGTCCACGGAGATACTAGTATTTAAATATTAGTTGGACACAACCCATAATTGGACGTCACCCCAATTATGTGTCAAGAATAGCTAGTACTAAACAAGATATAGGGGGTTGTACTAACACTACGAGCATATAACTAAACCAAAATATGATATGAATTAACTAGTCTTAGGGGTATTTGCGTAACATGACCATCATATGAATTTGATCTTAGATTCTATCACATATAGACCTATAAACCTAATCGCATGCCTATGTCACATAGTGTGGAGATGGTCGGGAATTCCCAATGTCTATCACATAAAGGTTTGGCTCCTTTAAAACCATCTAGCCACCTCTATAATTAGGGAAGTTCTTCAATCCTTTTGCTTGCGCATCGCATCCCCTTTATCTCACTCCCGGTGCTAATGTTCCCCCTCTTAAAGGACTAAAACCATGCGTAGGTAGCAACCGTTAGATGTAGGAGTAAGGATAATATGCCCCGAGCTCTCCATTATAGACATTAACCCTATTCCTAGAGAGGCACAAGTATTGATGCCTTGGGATGACTCTAGAATTTACACAACAAATCTTAGTTGCTACAGACTACAATGCTTAATTATAGGGGTAAGACATGGTTTCTTCCGTTAGAAATTTCATACAGCGGCCCCAGGTCTACCATTTCTAACATGCAATCACTCACACAACTAGCCAATTAGAATTAACATCTAACAATCAGGTCAGTATTCTCAAGGTAGCATGCATGCATCCATCTCTCTGGTACTCTCGAGCCTAAAATAGCTTAATCTAGCACTCTAATGTTAGCATTTATAGCCTAGCACAATATTATACTACGTATGTATTGACATATGCATCATAACCCAAATCATGACATGAATCATATAAGAATATAAACCTCAAATCATGCACATTATTTATAAGCATAGAAAATTAGGGTAATCTAGAATCTCACAAATCCATAATCAAGTCTTGAATACAAATATCACCCCAAGAAAATAAACTACTCTAGAAACTTTAAAAGCATGACAATCATTGGGTTCAATGCCATAGATCTAGGAAAATAAATGAAGAATGAAGATAGCCTCATTCTCTTCCTACTCTACTAGAAATGGAAATAAATGACCAAACTTAAATCCTACGAGACTAAAGATTGCATTTATGTTAGGTAGATTCTGCCTTGAAATGCCTAAAAAGTAGGAAACCCTAGTAGCCACGTTGGTATGGGTCGTGCCATATTGCATGTCTTAGCTAGCACAACTCGTGCAATAGTGCATAGGAGGTTGGATAGAGGTTGTTCCTAGTATTTCTGAGTGCATGGCACGTCCCATCATCTGGAGCGTTCCTCTTCGCCTTCTGAGTGCACGAGCCGTGCAGGATTGCACAGCCCCTCAGTTGGAGACCTTCAAAATGTCTTCTGATTGTTCAGGACGTGCAGGATTGCACATTCCGCCGTCTGATCCTTCAAACCTTGCATTTCTTTTAGCATAGCATAACCAGTCTTCTGGCCTTCAACTCCTTTGCACAATCTATTGCATGGGTCATGCCAGTGTGCGCGACCTATGTCATTCTTCAAAATTTTGAGACTTGGCTCTTTTCTTCGACGCATCTATCTACAACTACGTTTTGACTTGTGTTCTTCAGTCTTCTACCATCCTTGAAAATAGCCTTCACTACGCTACTCTGAAGCGCTTACGAGAGTAATCTACAAATGAGCTCACAAAATAGAATCTAGATACTTGTAAGAACATAAATCTATTAGATTCAAAATAGGTTACAAAATGAAGAATTTAGATACAAAAACATAGAACAGTCATATAAACCCCTTATGATGTAAACCTACCTAAATCTAGCAATCTACCAACCAAAAGACAATAAAAGAGATGTTAAATACTTTGAAAAATACAAGCATTTGACGTCTCATCACTTGTAATCATGTTGATACCTTAGATCATTACTTTAACCCATGCACTTTTACTGCAGCAGTCTGGAAAGAAGTTCATAGTATCTTATGCATAACTGAAATAAACTTTGAATCCCTTTGTGATGTATTAGCTTTATTCTGGACTTTTTGGTGGTGTGACTACAATTCATGAGCTTCTCTTTATTATTTTGCCATCCATAATTTTCTGGTTCCCATGGAAAGAGAAAAAAAGAAATGTTTGTATGATGGGATACCATGTTCTTCTGTTCATGTAACTAGTTAGCTACACCACGCGTTGCACAGTGAGATGGATAAAAAATTGTAGGAATTATAGGAATAGTGTTATATGTAATACAAATTGAAGGTTATACATAACAACAGCTTAAATATTGAAGCAACAAATGTAACAAGTTTACATGTAATTCAAGCTCATAATGAACTCGTGCTACCAAGTTTAATTACATGTTTTATGGTATTATTTTCAATTACTGGTCAAAATGATATGATAAAAGTTAAAATTAAAATAAATTTATTTCAGTGCTCTATGTTTATATGTTCTTGTGGAATTTTTCAATTTCATATTTGCCAAATAATTCAAAAAGAGTAAAAATGCATTCAAATTTTTTACTTTGTTCAACAAATGATTTTTGCTCATTTAAATAAAAATGGATTGTTATAACCATTGAATTTTATTGAAATAAATGTAAAAGTATTGTAATATTAAGTTTGAGGTATAGTATTGAAGATTCTTATGTATCTAAATCCAGTTATAGTTTATTGCCAGTTTTATTAATAATAAATTGCACACAATTCAATTTTATACTATAAATTGCAAACTCAAAATTCTTCGATGCCTTAAATAAACCATCTATTAGTTTATTGTTAACTTCAAATATACCCCCATAGCATCTGATAATGCAATGATCCCACTAAACCTAGAAAATAGTAAGGAGCATATCTGGCAAAAAGAGCTAATCTTGAACTCAAACTATAATTAAATTACAACTACATGCTAGAAATGAAAGACACTATGCAACGAAATTTATATAATTTGAACATGTCCCATCCAAGACAAATATTTAATTGTCAATTTGAAGGTAGTAAATGAAGGAATAAATTTAGCAAGACATCTCTCTTGGTTCTCCTTTCATCAATTCGAGAACTCACTGGATGTGCTTCACCATTTCTGAAATGATTTCCCAAATCATGGACCTGGCAAAGATAATACATTCATAGAGAATGGAATGAAGATTCCAATAAGCTAGCCAAATTTGCAACTACTCTTACTGGACTAAACAATTTTCAAGTGATACAACCATTTCAACTAACATTAGACCATGAAATAAAAATATCTATCCGAATTATTTTAATTACATATTTTTAGCTATCCAAATTTTCAAAAGAGATGTTACAAGCAAATGGATTGTTGTTCAATTTATCCTGACACACTACAAAAACCATAATTTCTTATGTATAGAGGCCATTTGCAGCAAAAGACATCTTACAGATGCAACAAAAACTATTTACATATTTGCAGGCTTGTGTTGGAGTCAGTCTAATTTTGGTTTCTTCCCTCCGCCGTTGATAGTTCAAGGTCCTCACTTTCAAGCTGGGAAAGAAGGTTCTTTTTCGTTTTTGATTGAGCTGGTCGAGAAGCTCCAGTGCCTGTCATTCAGAAAACATACATTATATTTTCATTTAGAACAAAGCAAAAGTATTTATGAGGTATGAGTGTTATATGAGATTAAATGAAACTGTACCTTGAATAGTTAGTTGTTCTGTCGCATCAAGTGAAGTTTGAATCTCCAAAGCTAGTTAATCAGTAGTTGTTTTGGTAAATGTAGGGTTGAACCCCGGGCTTGCAAGGATGACTTTTCAGCAAAGTTAAACACAGTGTATCTCAGATTAAGTTGGTTATCCTTTAATTTAGAGACTTTAATTTGGACAACATAGTCAACATTGCCAATGACAGAATGTCAATCATCAATGTATTCCTAGAAGTTCATGGATAGAAAAACTATGTTAGGTATAATCCCAATCCATGGGTTTTAATTCTCTGGAATGTTTATTAAAACAAATAAACTGAGGTAAAATAAGTATCGAAATGTGAAAATAGCATATTCATGTGATAAAATAGAAGGCACTAACTTGTGTGACTCCATGAATAGCTTGCATTGCTGTCAACCCCAACATTTTCTCAACAGGTACACCAAAGAATGTAGCATTGATAATACCACTATCATCAATAAGATATGCTTTGAAGTGACACCTACGCAAATAGCACATTCAGGATTAGCATAGTAGAAATCTAGTAATTATAAAGTATTTAAATTATATATATCTTAAGTAAATAAATAATGAAAAGAGTTGGTTGACTTATAACTTTGGCTGAGCAAGTTGTTTCTCTAGGCATAAAGTGCAGGTGAATTCATAATCTAAAGAGGCAGTTGTTGAATGGAAACATTTTACTCAAGCCATATAGTAATAATTTTTAGAGATGCCTTTGAAAGATATCTTCACCTCTGAGGTCACCAACTATTTGTCAAGAAAATTAGTCAATCACAAATAAGGGCCACATGAAACAACAAAACATACTTCTGGGGGAAAACCTAATTTAAGTTTCACTTTTTGAGTTGGTAGAATGTAACCAATGGAAGTGTAAACAACATCAAAAGTTGTTGGCGTTGGAACTTTAGGTGAGAATTGATTTAAGCTGGCGATGATAGCCATGATCTCCTTGTGGTGCTCTTTTGCCCCGCAAAAATTATTATAGCAACGAATTTAAGCATTGCCTTTAATAAACTTGCCATGAGATAAATGTTAAGAAATCATACCATTTTCTCAGTTTCATAGATTGATTGTCATCACTATCAATTAAAAGGGATGATCTGTAATGTGTTGATACTTCTATCCCTAAATAGAAGCAAGTGAGAGTGTTAATAGAAGTTGTTTGATAATGAAATGAAGGTTGGACAGTGATGGCACATTGGTTTTATGAATATGATACCTTGAAATGAATCAACCTTTTGAGTCGATGACAAATAAGCACTGGCAGGTCATCCATAGTGTCTTGCAATTGTTTCCCTTCATTTAGAATGAATTCTTGCCACATAGTCAAAGTCAAAGGTTGTAATCTAAACATGGATAAAAACATTAAGGGAAATTAAATTGTAGATAATTGTATAGTAATTTTCCAACAAAACTATCCTTACTTTTCATCAATAAGAACAAACTTCTAAAATAATTTAGAGCTATTCTTTGTTTTGACAGTGTGAATTGGGAGACACTGAGCAACAATCCTGTTAACATCTGCAATTTTATACCATTAGTGAAGATAAAATAAATTTTCAGGTTTAACTTAAACATTTGCGTTCTAAAATATATACATGTTGGTTCTTCAAGTTTATTGAGATGTTCGGGGATTCTTTCAAACGGTACATAAGAATGCTCAACCAAAATGAGATGTGGTGTAGACGATCCACTGGATTGCTATGTCCCTTCTTTATACTTGGGGTCAATTTCTTTTATGCTTGCATGCGATATCTTGTACCTCTTATAAATTTGAATTTCGTGGCTCATGGTTTCATATGCCTTGTTGAACATTATACCTTACACTTTGGCACCCTATATCATCAATAAACTAATCAACATAAAAAATATGGTGCGATAGGCCATTATTCCTACAAAATTGGTAAATTACCTTTTCATCAGAAAAAATAAATCTTTGCAATTTTGTAGGGCTCTTTAGACTTTGATATGTAGAGAATTTTTCGTCAACTGTAACAACTCTAATCCAAGGGCGATGAATATTGCGTAGCTCATCATTGGGTTTTTACGATGCCATAGTTGTTGTACCACATACAATTACAGCTCTAACTGGTTTATTATAGACATTAATGGTATAACACATATATAGTTATATATATTTATCAGAATCTATATATTTTGAACATGTATATTGTTGGTATATTTTTATTTTATAGAGATCAACAAAGGAGAAAAACATTAGCATAGTTTTTTGAAATTGTGTAGTAACATAAAAAAGAATAAATAGGGAAAGGGGTTTAAAGAAAAGTTACCAGGAGTGAAAGATCGTCCTTTAGTTATTTGATGAAGAATGTAATCTTCAGAGCAGCTATTGTGTCTGTTTATTCCTCTTATAAAGTTATGGAAGAAAGGTAAGTTCTTCTATGCAGTTCTATTAGTATAATATATATATATATATATAAGATAAGAACAAAGAGTAGAAGAAATTTGGAATAACATATGGAAGGAAAAAAAGTAACCCAATAAAGTATGTGTTACTGTAGAGTGTCCAATAGCGCTTATATATTTTTTGAAATGGCTGGGATGAAAAAATGAACAATGTCAGAGGGATAACAATAAGTGCAACAAGGTTACATTGTACCTGATTTCAGTTAATAGTTCCTGACAGTTTTGACCCACTGTTCTTGATTTTTGGTGCAACAACCAAGGAAAATGAACTCATATATTTTAAAAAAAGAACATATGGTCACGAACATGGATTACACAAAATATCATAAAACTCCATAATGATAAATCTAACATAAAAGATATGGTCTAAGTAAATTTATCATATTCTCACACCGTATCTGATTAAAGTATATGTAGCAAACAATGCAGTGTTATATTTTCCTCAAAATAGCACAAATGAGATTCAACTCCATATTTTGATGAGAGTAATCTGCGATCTATAATAGACTTTGGCGATAATAGATATTTTTAGTGGACATACTTTGAACCAGAGTCGACATACTTTGCACATAAGACTTCAATTATTTCTCTTATAGCGAATAGAGTGTTAAAAAACAAAAAACTTGATAAAAACATACCAACATCATTAAGGGAACGCTTTAAAGTGCCATGCTCTCTCCTCTGCTGCAACAACTTTTCTCTTGCTTTTGATGATAACTCAGCCTAAGCCTTCCTCCTCTTTGCATTTCTATCAGATCGATCACCAAGCTCCATTGAAATTACCACTTTTCATGTTAAGTTATACATAAATTATCAACTACAAATAAAGAACAAATAATCTCACACAATTTTACTTACCTACTGATCATGAAATTTGGATACACAAAATCATATAGAGCTTCTGATCCTAGTCGATCAAAGTCCGGTTCACTTTTTACAGAATCACCACCGTATCTCTGAATGCTAACTTTTTCATGCATCTTTTAGATCAACGCAGAAGCAAAGTGAATATTATATGAGAAAGAGATGCTGAAACTTAAAAAAACAGAACAAGAAAGAAACATAAAAAAAACCTAACAGAATAGCACACAAGTACTGATTGAACACGTATTTAAGTATATCCTCATTATTTAAATATCAAACCAATTGCATAAAAACACGTAAGTGGCAGAAATAGAAGGATGAGCAAATAGAAAGCCTTCAATGGGAAGATTCAGTGATCATATTGTGTTGGAATATGAGTCAAGGTTAAGGCCAGATGCAATACTTTGTGAGCATAAGGAACATGATATCCCCCATCTAAGTAGTTATCACAAAAACCTACATGGAAAATAAAAAATGTCTGAGCATATGTGCAGAACTTGAAATGATCAACTGTATCTTGAACAGAAAACAACCCAGAATCACAGCCTAATTTATTCTGTACTAAAGCATCACTAAAATTATCCTATACCTATGCATTTTTAGAATGCATCACTAAGCATTCTGATTTTAGTTTGCTGCTTTCATGCCTAAATTAAGAATTCTAATTTTAAATGAATTCCAAATGCTTGAGCAAACTTAATGCTACAGTGAACAACAAGACCAAGAATAAAGGAAAGTTGGTTATTATCATAATACTATAATAAGGAATTATTCTAGTACATGGAGTATGTATCATAGTACTAAACATACAAGTAGATTTTAAAAACACGTCTTTTCAATTTTAGCTCATATCATAATTTGTTTGATATAATTGTTTTAAACTAATTTCTTGCAGGTAGTTTACATGTTTTGTTTGAGTTAGCTTCCCTTTGTAAATAGAATACTGTTTTGTTCTAGCTTGTACATGATGACCTAATTGTATTGTAAGGCTCATTAGATTATTCAGTTGTCAATTAAAAACTTCAGCCATTCTATCTCTTCTTTTTCTCCTCTTAAGATTGTCATAGTTCTTTTTAATATAACAACAAATGCTAGGATTTTGAACTTGTTTCCACACCCTGAAATGCAGATCCTTCCGGAGGCAATAAGAAATAGAAAGCAATTATTGCTTTAGCGGTTACAATGGGATGTTTATTCCTTGCTGCATCACTCGACACTTTATAGAATTGGCAGATTAAGAAAAGTGGTAACAGCCTTAACTTGTCAAAAATTAGTTTCCATTTTAATTATGATTTCCTCTTAATCAAAATTTTCTTCTTAAAAATCAGGTAAGAACCAAGAAAGTGAGTTATCGTTGATTCGAACAAGGGGAAAAGGCAAGCAGAATTCATGCTCAATCACAATCCTGATAAATAAAAGCTTTAATATCAAGCACTGCACAGTTATAAGACCATGATGCAACAGATGATTTTCACGACATAAATCATGTAGGCCGAGATGGTTTTGGTCCCGTATACCAGGTATTTAACATTACAAGACAGTGATATGGATAGATGGAAATGGAACCACATTGCGTAACCAAGCATTAAATTTAAGTATCTAAATGCAGTGAAAGCTCATCATTGGTTGGAAATCACACTGAAAGATTTCAAACTCTTCTGTTCATAAATGAAATAGTTTAATAACTTGCTAATTGAATTGTCATTTTCCAGCAAAAAACAAAGTGATATAAACTGCAAAATCAAGAAAAAATAACTTTTACAGCTTTGATCTACTTCTCAAAACACAATAGCAAACTGGTCACAAGCATGGATCCCGGTTCATAATTTAATCCAAAATCAACTAAAAACTACAGAATTCAAGAGAAAGAACACCAAAAATCCTAACCTGCGTGAGTCTCAGACTCTCACTGCGTGAGTGTGTGTTTAACCTTTGTGGTGCATGTTTCTTGAGAGTGAAATGGCGTCTGTGGTGGAATTTATACTAAAAATCTCCCTTAAAATCAACTTAAATTGGCTTAAACTCAACGTAAACTGCCATTTTATTTTATAAATTTTCTAATTCAATAAATTGCTGGCTTCACTTATGGACATGTGAATGAATACTTTTCCCCCTTCATAAGAATATATATATCATCACCTTTGTTGATGCAGCAATCAATAGCTGTCAGTGATCTATTGTTATATCCAATAGCCATCTAATATGCTAATTCTCATAGGGAGTTAGATGATCTGGAAATGATAGCTCGTGCTGGAACAAATACTCTAGAATCAGAGAATGAATATAAGATGTTGAAATTTCTTGTTTCTATGTATCACTGAATACAGAAAGTAACCTGAAAGACTGTCCAAGTGCCACTAAACTTCACAAGTTTCTTGTAGATGCAAGTTTGATTTGATTAAGTTTAGAAAAAGAAATCTGCAACCATGGCAGTAGAAGCATGGAAGTAAAATGTAATTTATTTGAAGTTCCACTGATGTATAAATTAAAATGCATAATTATCAGTTTAAAAGACTATCTTATTATTCCATGCTCTTGGCTTGTTTATAATGCTAGATAAGATTCAGTGCTAGTACTTTTGGGCCTTAGAGGGGAAGTATGCAGTGGCGTGATCATAAAAAATCACTGATTCCAACACCCTGCTCTCTCCAATTACAGATGACAACTGATGACAATACATACGGTATCCACACTGATGTTGAAACTGAAAAAAAAAACCACTAGAAATTACTAATGACAACACCCTACTCTCTCCACATTGATGTCAACTGATGACAATACATACGGTTTAAACACTGATGATGAAACTGGAAAGAAAAATTCACTAGAAATCACTGATGACAACGTCCCACTCTCTCCATACAGATGATAACTGATGAAAATAAATATGTTTAAACACTGGTCTTCAAAATGGAAAAAAATACAATTAGTAGGGAAAAACATACCAATAGCATATGTTCTTCGTCTCTCGGTTGACTTAAAGGAACACTTTAAAGCAACCTGCTCTCTCCTCTGCTGCAACAATTCTTCCCTTGCCTCCTCTGATAACTCAGCATAAGCCTTTCTCCTCTTACCATTTCTATCTAATTGATCACCAGGCTCCATCAATTTTTTTCTAAGTGTCTGTAAATGAACACAAAAAAATAACCACCATAAGTAAGGATACC
>JAULKK010251235.1:0-15280 GCA_032355705.1 Rubia peregrina
TTTACGTGCAATGTTTGACCATCGATAACTTTTGTTATACATAATAATAGACATCATGTGAGACGGCGATGGATTCTTCGAATGCGTCTTCCCCATTTCCACCCAACTACAACTACTGTAGCACCAAACATGGCAAAAATTCCAGCCTAGCCTTGTACGCTATGCCAGTGGCTGTTCCATTAGCGTAGCCAAAGCAGTTTGCAAACGGAACTCGGCTGCCGGCGACGATGGAGGAGATGTAGGTCCCATGGCCATCGTAGTCCCGTGGGGAATCATAACCATCAGAGCTTAATATGACAAGCCTGGATTTCTTTATACCTTTGTTGAAGGTTCTTGCTCCAATCAATTTATTATTGCAGTTATCTGAAGTAAATTTGTGTCCTGTTTCACATACCCCGTGCCATCGTGGTGGGATCGGAGGCATGCCATCCTCATTGAAGCTCTTACTTTCAGGCCATATTCCACTATCCACTACTCCAATAATTATGTCATCTCCGAATTCAGCGAGATGCCACAAACCCGATTCCATATTTAGTCCTAGAAATTGTGGTGTGTGGGTTGTTTGAGGGTTTCCAAAGGATTCTGGATTAGCGGTAACATGTCCTGAAGTTCTTTGTAGTTGCTGGAGGTGGGATTCCGTTAAAACGGCACTGAAACCACTGAGAACTTGGATGTAAGTGTATAGATGGACAGGAAGTATGGCTTCGGGCGATGAGAGCGAAGAAAGGGTTGACATGTACCAAGAGTGGTCTGATATAAATGGGGATGGTATCTTTGAAGCATCCATATGAATAATGTATGTTTGGGGATTTGGAATTGAAGTGGATAGTGTAACATGGCAAAATATAAAAAATGATTGCAAAGCAAAACACAACAATTTGTCCATTAGGATTAGAGAATATGTTGATGGATTTGTGTAGTGGAGAGATTCAGTGAGGAATATATATATGTGTGTGTGGAACTATGAAACATGCCGATTAAATAAATATTTGTTACATTTTGATACAGTATATCATTGTCTCACTGGTTCTTCAGTTAGTTAGGTATGAACCTTAGATTCTACAAGCAAGCTTTTCCTTAAAAAGTTAGATCCGGACTAAGGCCACGTGCTAATTTCTTAATCATATAGGTGTATGTTGAAAAGTATTTCATATTCCAAGTTCCATTCTTCAGTTAGTTAGGTCTGAACCTTAGATTCTACGAGCAAGCTTTTCCTTATAATAGTTAGCTCCGGACTAAGGCCACATGCTAATTGCTCATGCTTAAAAGTATTTCCAATTCCAAGTTCCATAAATACCACTCATCACTTCTCCGAGTTGATCCAACACATCACTAGCTAGGATCGATCGGAAGAACTAGAATGGGTCAATGAGAGATAGTGTGTATAAGAATGAAATGGCGTTCAACCCTCCTCCAAAAGGCTGTAACGCCAGCCTTAGGCGCCCGGACCGCAACAACACCACGCCCATCGTCCGAGAGGTAAATCACAGTAGCCCAGCACCAGGACCCATGAGGCGAGTGTAGAACTTGGTGAGCACATGGGGTGCCCAAGACGCCGAAACGCCATACCCCACGCGCCCGCGCCAAGCTTTGAACCCGGGTTTTCGCTCCCAAACCCCACGTCCCAACCACTGGGGTACACCCGTGGGTGTGTTCAACCCTCCTCCAAAATTTAGAGTTGTTGGTCCTCTTGTTAGAGGTGTCAATTATAAAAGTCTTTTAGCCAGTATATTATATACTCCCTCCGTCCCACTTTAAACTTCATATTTGCTTTTTCAGAGTTAAACATTACAAACTTTGACCATAAATATAAATTAATATATAAACAATAAATATATCATGTGACATATCGTTAGATTTGTCTTAACATCTATTTTCTAAATATTAATTTTTTTATGCGACATTATTGTATACATCTAGAAATATTTACGGCCAAACATGCTTATTGAAGTCCGTGAAAAAGTAATTCGGAACTTAATAGTGGGCGGAGGGAGTACCTATTAAAGTTGTTAAAGGTGTTAATGTTAAAACCTTTTATCCAGTATACCTATCTAGCTTCCATGCCCAATATTGTTATAAATAAAGGGTTGTTACTTGTTAGATCCACATATATATTACACAAAATGTCTAGTAATCAACAATACTATTTACGTGCGTAATATATATATAAATAAATAAAATTAAATAGTGCATGTAATTCATCAAGTCAATATTAGACCAGAGTAATTTACATGTGATAACATTATTTTAAAACTTTCATATTTAGTTAACTAGATTGCTAAAATTTATGGTTTCAGTTGCAAGGTCCTACAATTATGCATATTAAAATTATCTTAAACAACCAATAATCTTTACCATCTCTTACTTTTGTTAAAATTTCTCATACATTTCAAAATTAGTGAGAATGTCAACAACCAAAATCATGACTTTTGTCCTATCATGAACCAATTAAGAAAGTCATGCAGGAGAACGCATCAGTAGCTCCTACCCCAATTGCCAACCCTGGAGTTTCCCTAGTGCCCCATATGCCTGTCCAACCACCTGTAGGGGTTCTAGTGGCCCAAAATATTGTCCCAGCACCCGGTCATGACGCCTTTATTGTTCCGAGAAAAAAATCTGATATAAATCTTCTTGTGAAGCCTCTGAATTCTAAAATTTTAGATATTTGACTAAAAGATGTATTTTGCACCCTAGTATAGCCACACAAAAATTGATCAACTATCCCTCGAGATTGCTCAATTCTTGAGATTTATTACCCTAACTAGCCCACACGATTAATTCACAAATCGATGGTAATAATACTTAATTAACCCATAGGATTAAACAACAATGAAGAAAACTAGCAAGAAATGAGTATAACTCAAAAATTCTGAATATGTGAATGATAAAGGTGTGTTAAAAATCTCGCCCAACCCCTCTATTTGTAGGGTTTGATTTCGGCCAAAAACCCTAATCACAAATAGAAACTAAGTCGAATTAAGGCAGATTAAAGAAGCTAAAACCATATCTAACTAGAATTCCTAAAATAAATGGAGATATGGCCGATTTCATCAAGACATGATCTTGAATGAATATTTCCTTATCTAATCTTACCAAATCTAATTCTAATCAGAATAAAATTGAATATTCTAAACCATAATGGACCCAATTTCGAAATTAAGCACTTCAAAGCCCACACAACCGAACTTAACCCTAAAAATCCAAAATAAAATAATTTTACAATAGTTTACAATGATCACACAACCTCATTACAAACCTGGTGGGAAACAAAGTATAGTGTTCTTCATGATGTCTTCACATCCTCGACACTCTTGAACAATTAATCCAAGAAATTGTCGATGTTGATTTCTTCATTAATTATCAAAGCATTTAAAGCAGCATCTCTAAGCTTCGTTCTTGACCTAGTCTAGGACCTACCATGTCACTTAGAGTATCCCAAACATAATCTTTAAATGTTTGGTCAAGTCGTGGAATATCTCATCTATGGTGGTAGTAGTTTTAGCATCTCCATCATTCCCCCCGTGGTCGAAATGTTTCGCCCTCAAAACTAAATCATCTTCAAAGGTAAGTGGAGATAAATCAGCAACATTGAAGGTAGTACTAACACCATAGTCGTCTGGAGAATCAATCTTGTAAGCATTATTATTCACACACTCAAACACTTTAAAATAACCATCACCACGCGACTTAATTTAGATTTTCGAGCATTCAAAAACCTCTCTTTTCTCAAATGCAACCATACCGAATCTCTTTCTTTGAATCGCAAAACCTGCTGCCTTGATTGGCTCTATCAGTATTCTGAGCATTTGTCCATTCAATCCTCAAGCGCACCTTCTCATGTAAGTGCTTAGTAAAACAACCTTATTTTCTCCATCAATGTTTCTAACCTGTTTAAAATTTATAAGAATGAAATCAATAGGTGTATCAGGTAGAAAACCACTAACAATTTCAAATGGAGGTAAAGAAAACTCTTCTATCAGAATGCACACTTTCCAATTCTTCAATTCATTAAATTCATTTTCTTGATTTTCACTCCAAACAAATTTCACATCCTTTTAAACTAGTTCATTTAGAGGTGCAGTAATAGATGAAAAATCATGCACAAACAGTCTATAAAAAAATAGCTAAACCATGAAAATAACGTACCTGATTGACATTGGTAGGTCTCGGCCAACTTTTATTGGCCTCAATTTTAGATTCGTTAACTTTTATGCCCTCCTTAGAGACCACAAAATTGAGAAACACAACCTCTGAAGATAAAAAGGACACTTCTTGATGTTCACAACAAACAAGACTCACGTAGTGTAGCAAGAACCATGTTAACATGCTCAATATGATCATTAGTAGACTTAGAATAGATTAATATTTCATCAAAATAGACCACCACAAATCGACCAATAAACTTTCTCAAGACATGGTTCATCAATCGCATAAAATTACTAGGTGGATTAGTTAGCCCGAAAGGCTTAACAATCTATTTATACAACCCGAACTTAGTCTTGACTTCATTACTCCATTAGTCCCCCTCCCTTATTCGAATCTAATAATAACCTTGAGTCAAATCAATCTTAGTATAAAGGGCAATATACAAATATAACCCTATGTAATGTGAGAAAGTGCAAATATAACCCTAAGATAATTTTTAGTGCAAATATAACCCTAACTAATTGAAGAAAGTGCAAATATAACCTTCTGATGATTATTCCACCGGACCACCGCCAGACCACCGCCGGATTGCCGGAAAAACACAAATTTCCGACGACCCACAACGGTCCGACGGTGGTCCGGTGGTGGTCCGGCGGAAAGTTACCGGACATGGTTATATTTGCACTTTATCTCATTATGTAGGATTATATTTGCACTTTAAAAAATAGCAGGGTTATATCTGCACTTTCTTCAATTATGTAGGGTTATATATGCACTTTGCTCTAGTATAAATCACATATCCATGCAAATCTTCAAGCATATCATCTAACCTAGGGATATGATGGTTATCTTGTTAATAGCATGAAAATCAATGCACATACACCAAGTTTTATCTTTCATAGGAACTAAAATGATAGGAACGACAGAGGGACTTAAAGATTTGTGCACATAACCTTTTTGAAGCAAATCCTTGAATTGTCGTTGTAGTTCCTTTGTCTCATCAAGGTTTTCTTTATAAGACAGGAAATTCAGAATGACCAAAACAGGAACCAAGTCAATCTGGTGCTCAATGCCATGCATGGGTGGTAAACCATAGGAAAATTCATCCGGAAAGACATCTTCAAATTCATGCAACATCTCAGCAAACTGTTGAGGAACATGAATTGGAATATCATCCTTGGCGAAGTAACTTTCTTTATAATGTAATATAAGCACAAAAGAATGATTATAAAAAGCACGATTCACATCCCTAATCGAAGCATAAAATGATCTACCCAAATCAATATGCAATTCATGTCTCATCATGTAAATTGATGGTAAAGGACTAAGATGTGAAGAAACTGCTTCACATCTTCAACAACCAGACCATTCAAACTGATTGAAATTAAGGTAGCGCATAAATCATTTCGTGCCCATACCGTTTACATGTCTTTCAACTACATTCCATGTTAACCTATGATATATTGAATCTAGGCTAAAAAGCCAAGAAATTAATAGGGAGTGTAGGCACTACACCATTATGAATGCTACCAGACGTGTTTTACAATTCAAAGGTGATATACTACAACGAGTGAGAGTTTATTTTTTACATTCACGTGTATACACATATTACTATTTATATCTTTCCCTTACAGGTGTTTCAGACGATACAACACCATACTCCAAAAAATAAATGAACTTGTGTGGAAGCAAGCTCGCGCTCAATATATATATATATATATCGAAAGCATATCCAATAATACCTTTAATCCGGGGTTACGTGAATATTTATGACAATTCGGAAAAAACCCTTACATGGGTAATTACCAATTTTTGTAGTGGTAATTACCACACATTGTTGTATGAAGATGTATATCTCTATTGGTCATTGAATGTGGATTTTGAGGTTCCATTTTGAATATAAAAATTTACATTTCCTTAGGAATCACTGCCCAAATAAAATTACTAGTCTCGGAAGGTGATTAATAAACATTAATATAATTAAAAAGTATCAAATCCAAAATGGAAGCCTACTTTGTGAACAACTAAAATCAGAGATGCAAATCTATAGTTATGAAATCAAAACCAAAATTTCCACAACATAATCCAATTTTGGAAGTTCAAACTACAAAACTACCGGACAACCACCACTTACATCCTCCAATTTTGGAAGTTAAATCCAACGCACGCAACGCATCTCACAACAGTTTGACTTCAAATACCGGAAGAATTTTACTTTCGCAGTCGAATGAAAGTGTTCTGAACTCAGAAAAATACACAGCGGTCATATAATTGAAAACACATCGTTCATAGACGTCATTGATTGAGAACAACTATGGCAGTTTCATAACTGCCGTCTAACATAGGGGTAGGAACCACGGCGGTGCCAGACACAATGGTTTAAATCAACCGTGAGAAACTGCTCAACCCGTGAGAAATCAGGTTCCTTGCAATATGAAGAGAAGAAGCGTACATGTACTACACACGCCTATGGAAGATAGGATGCAAACATGGCACACGTGAATAACACGCGTTGAGGGTAGCAATGCACGCGTTTTGCTGATCTGGAGAGCTAGCTGGATTTACAGATTCTTGAGAACTTTTGGACCGGAGCCGGCATTTTTATGATGGAAAGAAGAAGGAGGCCGCCGAGATGCCGAACAAAAACCTTGGTGAAAGCCGGTGTTTCAGGAGAAGCTGGTGGGAGAGAAGACCGGAGCAGGGGCAAGAAAATCGGTGATTTGCAGCTCTGCGTGATGCATACCTGTAGGAGAAGATAGCTGATAGAGATGGTGGAGAAGATCGCTGCTAGAGAGCTAGAACTTGACAGAGATGAAGTTGAGCGACGACAAAGATGTCCGGCGGCGGTCTGATGTTTGAATTAAAATTTATCTTTTAAATTTTTATAAAATTTTCAATTCAAAAATAAAATAACAAACTCAAAAACCCCTGATTTTACGGCCACATGAAACTTCACTTTCCTCTGATAACAACTTATATGAATCTTCTTGCGAAAATTGTGTTTGCAAAATTTTGAGAAGCACTCTTAACGAAGATTGATCGTAGCATTCTCTTGAAATCATGCAGACACAGATGAACTCTAGTCAAGAACACAAATTTTAGAACTTCACTAACACAAGGGACTAATTCAAGAACCCAAGAAGTAGTTGCACAAAAATAACACAAAGAATCCAACGGTTCTAAGCATTAATTTATAATGAAAACAAACCTAAAGGTTTAACACCTAATAATCAAAGAGGGCAAAGTCTTGGGAAAGACCGTCTTTCCATAGGTTTATGGAAAGACAGAGTTTAATTGAAATAATAAAAGGTAAAAGGTCTTAGTTGCAATATTAAAAATTTAGTGTGCAACGTGTAGTAGTCATAAAGTTTATAACCCGATTCATGCAACCCAAAATTTTTATTTTTATTTCTTCTAATTTACACTTTAAACCTTGGTCTTTCCATGACTTATGGAAAGACCGTCTTTCAAGAGACTGACTCTATTTTAAAAGGCAATATTTTAAATTTAAAAAAAAGAGAGAGGAAAAAGAGTACCCTCAAGGTCACGTGTTACATAGTACGGACATAATTGGACAACATTAACAGTGGAGTGCAATGAACCTATTATGGAGTAATTATTTGGTAGTATTGCCATTTGTAATAAATTCTAATTCCAGGTCCTTGCTCAGTCATGTGATGTCAGAATATAAGCATTTGCACAAATCCTAGGCCCACATGCTCACACATGCCAACTTAAACCCCTTCCGATTTGAATGATTGATTTTTCAAAAAAAAAAAAAACCTTCCAGTTTTATCAATTATCCAATCTTGGATGATTAGGCAAATAGAATTTTGTTCGGTTTTTGGGTGTTGCCAGGGTGGAAAAAATGAACCGAAAATGCGATTTTCGGAGAATCGAATTGATTAAAATAGATTTTGAATTGGGTTTTGGTTTGATTTGGGATATTGAAACTCAATCTGAAACCCGACCTTAATACTGAATTGCAACTTAAAAATAAATAAATTTTATATATATTAAACAATTTAATTTGAAAACTTTAATACAAATTTCATAAATAGATATTAACTTGAGGGTGAGTTTATAAATTTAAAATTTTAATTATTCCCCAAATTGTAAACCTAAGTTTTGGAAAATGTCGTAGCAGAGCAGTTGTTATTCGTTCTTTCGTCTTCATTGAAGGTGAAGACTTTGGAGGTTATTTTGAAAATAAACTATTGATAGAAAATAAGTTGAATGTAATCCCAAAATCATAATGGTTGAATTTGTATTATACTTGATTTTGATGATGTAGAAATTAAATTCCATATTTTTACCAAATTTTAAATTAAATTCCATATTTTTATAGATTGTATAAAAAAATTCAAGGAATTCGGTTTGTTCAGTTTCACTTTGGTTTTCAAACCGTAATCGAAATCCGAATTAAATTCGGATAATTCAGTTTATTCATATATTCGGGCCAATTTTAATACAGTATTAGATTTTTCAGGGGCCAATCCATTAACCTGAACCGGATAAACTAAAAGCCGATTAAACCGACCCAACGTCCACCCCTATTTATATACCCGACGACCACCCTATTTATACCTGATCACATATGGTGAAAGATATTTACAGTTTGATATTTAATTATATATATAACTGAAAAACTAATTTTTCTAGTTAAAATTAAATGATTATGAAGAATAATATTTTGCTGGACTTTGCTTTTTTTTAGTTTTAATGATTTAATTTTGTCTTAAAACAACTAATAGTTAAGAATGTGTTTGATTGGACCGTGCATACAAGTAAAATTGTTTTATATTAAAAGTAGAGGAAAATCAGCTTCCTTCCTTCCGAAAATACATAGGATTCCATTCTTCCCTTGGTTAATCGTGGTGAATCCAAAGCGTCGTTAGCAGGCATAGATGGTGGTTGGGAGATGAGGGCATGGGAGGTGACGAAGGCAAAAATGGAGGAAGAGGAAGAATAAAAGCGAATAAAAAAGAGGAAAAAAGAGGTGGAACGATCAGGAAAGGAGAAAAAACTAAGGGAAAATGAAAAGGGCTAGTATCAATTGAACAAAAGGACAATGGTCGATGGTGGTTGAAACATACACTAGTGGAGAAACCTCCATTAAAGCCAGCATTAGAAGGCACTTCCATCAATTTTTTGAGGAACCACCTTTGGGAAGAGGTTTCGAGTTTGGAAACTCTCTATTTAAGCTCACTTCCAATTTAAAGCGGTTCAAATGTGATTAAAGGCTGTTCTTGAGAAAATAAAGGTGGTTCAGGTAACCACCTTGAAGAACTACCTTTAATGAACATCAATTAAAGGTGGTTCTTTAATGGATATCGATTAAAGACAATTTTATCGTAGAACAACCTTTAATTTGCTGAGTTTATTTGTTTATTTGGGCTAAATATTAAAACTATGTTTGATTAAAATTCTTAATATATTTTTGGCCCATTTATGTCTTCTCTTCACCCCACTTGTGACTCATTTTCTTCTCATTCGTCCTCTTATTGTCTAGCTCCTCCTCCATTTAATTGTGTAGATTTTACACTTCACCACTTGCCTTCTCCGTCACGCCTCCAGATTCTGTAGCATTTACCTCTCGCCTTCTTCACCACATGCCTCCACCGCTCGTCGTCACCACTGATCCCTTGCCACCAACGACTCTTCCTCCGCATCATCTTTGAATTTTTTTAATTTTATTTGAGGTTTGAGATTCTATGACGAATTAATGTTTGAGATTTGATTTTTTTAATGTTTGAGTTTGAGCTTTGATTGAGGTTATAGATTATAATATATATATATATATAACGTGTGTGTTGAATATGTATTTAGTTTTTTAAATTGTACTGAGGTTCTATATTGCATTTGTGATTTGGTTTTGTGTTTTTTGAATGGCATTAACTATTGAAGGCTATCATAACCTAGCAGTTTTCGATAGTTTTTTTTAGAACGTCTGATTAATGGTGATGTCAGAGAAGTCACCTGGAACCTGCATTATGTGGTTCGTTAGAGCCACTTTTAATCACCCATGTCTCAACTAGTAATAATTCTGCAGTCATTCGCGACGATTGCATGGCGATTGAAAAATGAATCGTTGTTTATTGCCAGTGGGGCCGATCCAATATTGAAACGGATAAAGGATGACGGTTCCGTTTAATGCACCGTGTAACCAGAGCCGTTAGTGAGCTCTTTTGTACTAGTGTGAAATGAAACGGAGTGAGTACACAACTACCGTAAGTAACCATTCCGTACAATCAAGAAATTATTGTATTTATCATAATTATAAACTCTTATCATAAAATTAATTTGTGTTGTATAAAGATGATTGATAAACTTATCTGTCGAGTTATAACTCAATCATCGGAATCGAAACAAGATTCAATAAATATAAACAAAAGGTAAATCAGTCAGGCCAGTCGCACTGAAACTGTTCAATTGGGGAAACAATATTGTGTGGCAAAATCAGTATAGAATCACAAAAGTGAAATGTGTCGGTCACGTTACAATAATAACAATAATCAGTCGAGTTCAGAACCATACATGGAAGGAACAAAAACCATTATCCTAACCATTAATCATCTATTACAGAAAGGCATAAGTTGCATTTACAGATAATCCTTCTAACACAAAACGTGACTTACAAGTTAAATATATACACATACAAATTACAGAATATGCTAAAATAAAACGTAAGCCTGGAAAATATCATTTTGACGTGGGACGATTGGAGGTTTTGTGACCGTTAGTGTTTTTTTTATTAAAAAAATGGCGGGAGAATAGTGAGAATCTTATCAAGTTCAGAAGGGAGATTATTAATGTGGTTTCTGGACAGCAGTATCAGCAAGAGTTGGGTGTAAATATCATTTTTTTTAAAGGTATTGGATGCAAATAATTGGGAAATTGGTGGTTTTTGGTAACAAGAATTTTACGAGTCAACAATCAGGATCAAGAAACTCTCGAGCAGGGGCGGATCCAGCTAGTAACATACCCCATGGTAAAAAAAATAGGGGTATTAGTATTTGGTTACCCCATGTAAATTTTTTTTATCATTAATATTATATATATATATATATTTTTTATATATATTAGTGGTTACCCAATTGAAAATTTTCTGGATTCGCCACTGCTCTCGAGTAAAAAATTTCATCTCATCCCCGAACAACGTGTCTATTTTTGTACCAAGTGTGATGCTTCATTTCCATTTCTTGATGATTTCAATTCCAATACTTTGTTTCAACCAAATCTGGTGATTTATTTAAAGCACTTTTCCCACTAAAATCATGCATTTTAAAGTTAAACTGTAATATTTTGATGTAAAATATTGTGTTCATATGTTAGCTTTTGAAACTTTTTACATTTTTTGTACACTACTTTGAACTTTTGATTACTCCATCCGTCCCAACCTTTTTTTTTGTAGAAAGAGAAAGGCTAATTTTTATTTTTATTACGGAAAATGTCTAAAATACCCTTCACCACCAACCACCTGTCAGGCTGCCATTGCCTCCTTCAGTTACAATTCCACAACACCAAACGTAGGCACAATTAAAAATTCACGAATCATCAAAATAGTCATTTAAAAATTCTACAAAAACGCGAAGTGAAATTCTGAATTTCGAGCCTTAACTTCAAATATACAATAAAAACGTGTTTATATGTTAAACTTTTGACACTTTTTTTTATGTACACTACTTTAAACATTTCATTACTCCATTCATCCTAACCCTCTTTTTTTTTGTAGAAAGAGAAATGACTGATTTATATTATGGTAATGGAAAATAACTAAAATACTCTTCACACCAACCACCTGTCAGGCTACCATGCCTCCTTCTGTTGCAATTCCACAACCACCAAATGAAGGTACAGTACAGTTCAAAATTCGCAAATCATCAAAATATTCATCTAAAAATTTCTATAATTTTTTTGAATTTCAATCCTTACCTTGTAAATCTACTGTATTGGATTTGGCGCGATCCTTTTAAAAGTTGCATAAGGAGGATAAGGAGGCAACACTGCCGTCCTTGTTCAATCGGTGTTCGAAATCGCCGAACTTTCTAGTGCCAAAACAAGTGAATTCTCCATTAAGATAAGGTGTAATGCGAAGGGGGAGAAACAAAGCTTTCAGGTTCAGATTCACGCTGACAAGCTGAAGGTAGTGCCTGTAAAACCTCTTCAACTCGAGAAGCATGCAGTTAGGGTTCCAATCGGGCTGGAACTTGGCGCTTAGGGTTGGGGGTTCATCGCCGAGAAGTTTTACCATCGAGGAAGTTTTACAAGGAAGGGTAGTTGGGGAATCTCGCCAGGAAGGGTGGTCAAGAAAGCTATGAGGGGTGAAGTGTTTCGGAGATTGTGAAGCCCCGCGGAGGCTGAACATTGTGTGAGTTTTGAGATTTTGAGAATTAAGAGGGTGAGTTTTTTTGAGAGGGGGATTATGTAAAATATTAATTTTTCAAGGGTAATTATGTCTTATGATAGGTTAATTTATTTTTTTTAAATGGAAAGTGTATAGATTTGGTTAGGACTCACTACAGTAGAAAGAGTGCAGATTCGGATGGTACGGAATGAGTACCTGAATTTTAATAATTCTAACTTATACTTTAATTTTGAATAATGTGTCAGTTTTTTAACATATCATTTTTAACATTAATAATGACGTTTCTTTATTATACTTTATTTAATGTATGTATTGATCTTTTAATAGTGTGCAATGGTTTAGAAATTTTAATATTGGTGTTTTTTTACGATACAAGTGTCACGTTTTGATGTGCACTTTAAAATTTTAAAATTAATGTGTATTTTTATGCGATGTTTAACTATTTTGATGCGGGGGATTCATTTCGAACCTCCATAATCTCAAAATCACGACGGGTTGGCTTGATCGTTTGGTGTGCCTGCAAACAAGATCCCAAGAAGTTCCCGAGAATAAACTCTGACGCCCTAGTTAGCTTCTGTTTTGGTGTAAGAGTTTTATTGGAGAAAATGTGATTGCCTTTCTTACTGTTCTTGATTTCCATTTATAGCCGACGAGCTGCGTGATCGTGGTTGATCTTTCCTATTATTACTGGATCATGGTCGTTCTAAAATGATCATGGGCGCCGATCATCTTTCCTCTCAATGCAAGGTGCTCCTTGCAATGCGAACTGCTATTTGGGTTCGCTGTCTCGGTTCACTAGTGCGAGGCGTAACCTTTGGACTAGACTTTAGTGGTGTATACCATATTCTAATTTGAATTTTATTGTTTTTAACTGAATTTTTATTATTCTAATTTGATGTATATTTTTATTTTAATGTGCATTTTAGTGTTTTATTTGATGTTAATTATTTTAATTTGATGTGTATTTTTTAATGATTTTATTTGATGTTTAACTGCTTTAATCTTGATTTGTCGTTTAACCATTCTAATTTGATGTGTATCTTTTAATTTTTTTAATTGAATGTTTAACTATTTTTATTTTATATGCACAGAGGTGTATTCAATGTTTTACTATTTTAATTTAGAAATTTAATTTTATGTTTAAATATTTAATTTAAATGATATTTAAGTATATTTAATTTGATGTATAAATATTTTAACTTGATTTTAACTATTACTAATATGATGTGTCAATATTAAAATCTGAATTTTGGGTACCAAGCCCAAAAACAAATCATATCCATTCAACAAATTCAAATGAATGACTAGTCCAATATTGACCCGAATTTTATCTGGGTCAGATCTTCACTGGAAAATCGCTTCATCTACGGACCCCGTCGAATCCGACCCACATCCCCGATGAATCACGTTGAATCCCAATCTCATATGCTTCAAACAAAGAACGAGATGCGAACTTTAGTTTGTGCGCTGATGCGGAGTTAGTTTCTGTGAACCCATTCCACCAAACTAGACCCGTCTCACACCATCATCGTTGCTGCAAAATGTCACCCAAATCCTTCATCTTCGGCAGACCCAAAACCCTTCATCTTTGGCAGCATCGAAGCCTTTCATCTTCGACGGACCCAAAACCCTTCATTTTCGACAGAAAACTCATCGACGAGAACGGTTTTCTACGATAAAATTTTATATGTTTGGAATTTTGTATGTTAAGGTGAAGCTCAATCACATATTGTCATGTGTCCAAAAATTCAACCACTACTTGATATTCAACTATTTTTATGGGAAATAAATGAAAATTTAACACATGTTAATATGTGATTGAGCCGACACATTAACATATAAAATTTCCCAACATATAAAATTTTCTGGATTTTCTACAATGACTTGGTTAAAAAGATCTTTAAAACAATGTCAGAAGTGGGATTTGAACCCACACTTTCTTACTAGAACCAAAATTTAAGTATGGCACCTTAGATCACTGGGCCATCCTACCCCGAAACACTTCATCTTCGGCGGCATTGAAATCTTTCATCTTCGACAAGCCCAAAACTCTTCATCTTCGACGGAAAATCCATCAACGGGAATCAGACCGTATGATCGTAGTTTTGCAAATAAGACTCAGGACTCTAGTTCCGCGACTATGGCTCCACGACATATCTGTGGTTATAATTTCCGAAGGCTTTGGTTCCAAGAATCAGAGCCACCAAACCTAGTCGCAACTGTAAAACCTGACAGTGAGGCGGAGTTTTTTTTTCATTTTTAATTATTTGCAAACATATCTCTGAACTTCCGTGCATTATTCAATAAAGACCCCAAATAATAAATGTTTTGTTATAGACCTCGACATATTTAACCTGACCAACTATGAATGAATACGGATGCATGCACTACTAGACTACTTCAAATCAAAACAGACATGTCCTCGAAACTCTTCTAACAGACGCTTTCCAATGCTGATTGGAAAAATTGAGTAACAACCTCGCCAAAATCACAGAGCTGATGCATTAACCTGATAAAGACGAAGATTGGAGGAGTGGGTCGAGTAGCAGACTGCTAATATGACATGTGGACTTCAATCTCAAAATTGGACCGATAGGTTCATTTGTGGGAGGCTCACCCCACAGTGTGAGCAAAATGATGTGTTTAAATTTGGAAAGTTTAGAAATATGAGTTACAGTTGTTAAATAGGGATTGTACAGCTTAAATCTCGCACAATAACGTAACAATCTTAAATTAATGAGGATGAGAACACTATTTTTTTCAAAA
>JAULKK010251452.1:0-15274 GCA_032355705.1 Rubia peregrina
TATATAACACAAAATAAGCAACAGTTATATGTGCCTTATAATTCGGTTGCTAGTAATGGCGACACTTGTCAAACTACCTGATCCCTTTTGTACAAACAACAAACCATCCATAGATGCCATGAATAGAACACTAATTTTGATCAGATTCACTTTCCTAAATGAAAAGGAAAATAAAAACACACGCGCGAAAGGAAATATTCATATACTCCGTAATAAGGATTAATGAATCCGTTTGTCTGAACTATTCAGACATCAAATTAATTAACTAAAATCTGAACTATTCTGAGATCACCATTGACCAAAAAAAATGTTTCTAATTAAAGGGAACTTTTTAAGAAAAAAATATAAACATAAATTCAAAAAGTCGAACCATAGAGAAAAGAAAAAAGAAACATCATAATCTAGCATATTCCCAATGTCCAACACTTCAAACTTTTACCGAGGTCCTTGAAGCTGGCTTATAACAAAAAGAAATCTTTATCTTCGGCCATTCTCGATAGCGACCTTTCCCGCCAAAACATATAATTAACTAGACAGTCAAAAAATAAAAATAACTTATAACTAATTATTGAAGACCTAGCATGCTGGACAAAGTAGAAAAGATTAACTTCACTTTTTTTTATTATTCATTAATCTGCTATAAAAAAAGAGACAGTGAACACAATAATTGAGTTATTTCAGCTTTCTCCATAGTTTTACTATCTTCTTTTCCGATTTTTGATTTACGGATGTTTTTACCATTCCCGAGTGGGGATTCAGAACCCGTGACTCGGGATTAGGGTATATAAAGACAATATTTTCCAAACAAAGATATAAAAACAAAGGACACAAGCATACTTACTATACTCATATATAATATAGTACTAGTAGTTGTAGTCTAGTATATTAAGTTTGTTAGAAGATGTACCGTTTCACTTGCTTCACTTGAAATGAACCCTCTAACTCCAAAAGCTATTCCGTTGGGTGGCGGCAGCTTCCTTTCAACTGTAGCCTCCCCTCCGCCACTGCCAGCCGCATGAATTTCGAGGAAGTCCCTGGTAAAGCCCTCTTGGCCGCTAACAAGCCAACCATGCTCGTTGCTTAAGCTTTTGCGGAGCTTCAATTGAGACTCTTGACCCCCGATGCTGATATTCGAAGCACCATAGGAAGAGTAGTAATCCGATGGGGTGGTGATAGATGCGACCAGGTCGTACATTCCTCCGCCAAACAGGTGGCAGTGCTCACCAAAAAATGTCCTTAGCAGGGAAGAGCTGGTCTTGCTTGTGGTAGAACACATTTGTGCATTCTTGTGAATGAGAGTTATTGCCAACATATTCGGGGCACCGCCACTTGATGAAATGGCATCGGGGTGAAGAGTGAGGGAATGGGGGCGTCGACAGAAAATCCATGGTTGCTGTCATTGTCGAAATGGCTTTGAACAGCATGGAGCTAGGGTTGTTGTCGCCACCGTTGTTGGTCATGTTGGAGAAGTAGTTCAGGTTGTACATCCCCGGAACAACAGAAGATGAGCCACCACCACAAGAATAGTTGTGCAAAAGGCATTGGTCGTGCAGGAGCGGCGCCTTGAGAGTCTCCAGGAGAAAGAAGGTTGAAGAGGAGGGCGCCATGTGCATGGAAGGGCGATAGGGCGAGGGGGAATGAAGCAAAGATAAGAAGATGGACTGGCCGAGTCCCAGAAGAGAAGTGGCATTGAGAGACCAGATCTGGGGATGGGAAACCATGTTGTCGCTGTTCAGTAAGCTGTTGCCTACCCCACCCAGGGAAACCAAATTTCTAGCCATTTCCTGGGCTATGGCATCGCAGAATGCTCGGTGCGTTATGAAGCTATCTCTCCTAAACAAAAAAACACGTCAAAACCCAGGTCTTTCCAAACATTAAAGGCTACAATAATATGCGTTCAAACATCAAGTGTAGCCAGGATGTTAGGTGAACAAATCACTGATATCGAGAATGTCTGATCCATGAATCAACACACAAAAGTAGTACTCCCTCTGTCCCAGCCTATTTTGCAGGGCAATCATTATCACACTGTTCAAGAAACATGTTTGATCGTTAATATCTTCATTTACGTATAATAATGGTAAATAAAATTTTGATATTTAGAAACTACTTGTTACGAAGAATTGAACAATACCACATATGATAATATTGTTGCTCGTATATCTATTCAAATATGAGGTCAAACTTTGATAGAGAATAGTGTCTGAAAAGCAACTATGCAATTTAGGCTGGGACAGAGGGAGTAACTAACTTTAAATTTTAGAGTATAATTTAAGTAATATAGTGTATAAGTGAAAATATATGATGTGTAGTTCATAACTTAATGAGACGTTATATGTGGTGGGTAGTTCATAAGTTAATTAGAGGTCATATCATATGTCAAGACACGTTTCCAGAGAAGAATAAATTGTAATTATATAAAATATTTAAACTATACTATATTTCTTTATTCAAATATATATTATTTGTTTACTAATTGATATTTTTGAAATAAAAATGTTTATTATATTATTAATCAAAATAATAACTTTATTAGATTATGTTTTCAGTATATGTACACAAAGTTGAGAGATAGTTAACATTAAAAAATAAAAATATTTCAGTAAAAGGAAATAGATAAAGAATGGATGGTTTTTTAAAAAAGTCAAAACAATTGTAAGATATCATTGTTCATCAATGTCTGAATAGAACTGTACCTAGGGAAATATGAGTAAAAATATATTATGTCCATAGTATTACAATTGTATGTTCACTTCAAATTATTTTATTGAATCACAAAATAAAAAATAATTAATATAAGTACAAACAGAAATTACAAAATGTATTTACACCTTGTAAAATAACATAACTAAATAAAAAAATTAAAGCATGTCATATTCAAAAATGAAGAAATATAAACAATTTTGTGCATTTTAAAGTTTAAATATCACATAAAAATGTATTAATCATCATGGATTAAATATTTTATGATTTTTATGTTGTTGTATTTTGAAGAATACAACCAAAGATTTTTCTACGCTAATTCCAAAACCGCTCAAAGGGGATTGGGGGAAATTCACCACAAAAAATGCAATTAGGAGCACATTTACAAAAGTTTTGCGTTGTGGAATAGTTTACTTGTATAATATTAAGAGGATTAAAAGTGTTATTTTAATGAAAAACTGAAAATTCTTGTACGTATCCAAAATTTAGCAAGAAGAGTTGAGTGGATGTTGCTCGATATTAACTCGGGAGTAATATGGAAAGTTGAAAGAAGAGGGGAAAAGAGAATGTCTCTTGCATTTTTAAAGAAGCTTAAAAGTTCTTTCTGCATTAAATATTGTTAATTACCCAAATTAATTATGAATGTATTACATTTTCAATTAATTTTTAAAGCTGGCATGGAAATTTGTGTGAGTGCCACATGGAAAAATTAATGTGTGGAGGCCATGTGAAAAAATTGTCCCTTTTAATATATACTATAGATATACTCCCTCTATCCCAACCATATATGCAAAGAGAGAAATAGCTGGGACTTTTTTGAAGAGAAAAAAAAGTCTCACATGCCCTTCACCTCTACCACTGGAACACTACCACCTCTACAACCAGCACGATGGAAACAACCCAAACAACAAACCCAGAAACCCAACACCACCCCCTCTGGAACCAGTAACTACGACAACAACAAACTCATAAACCCAAACTCATAATTACAAACCCAAATTTCATTTAAAAATATCAAAAAACATGGGCAATAAGAGGGAAACCCAGAAAACAGGGGAAACCCAGAAATTGAGAAAGCCATCTCCGCCTATAATCAGAGGGAAACCCATAAATCCATCTCCCCCGATGTTCTCTCTGACACCACTACCATCTATGTCGTACCTTAGCCGCATGGAAACGTAGTCGTCAATAATTAGAAACCCAAGCAGTCGCTGCAATTTCCAACACCGCCGCCATCTCTGACCCTGAAACTCATTGTCTCAACAACCCACGGTGGAGACCTACGACACCATCACCTCCAAGATGGAGACCTCACATATAGCCAAGACTTTGACCTCCGATGGCTGAGGTATCAGGCAGAGAGGGATGTTGAGTCGGAGCCGGAGCTGGGTGATGAGTTGATATGTGTGAAATTGGGGGGGAGAGAGAGAGTTGTGTGTGAAGTTAGGTGGGGTAGGTGAGTGTAGGTTAGGGTTTTGTGAGTAATATTTAATAGTTTTAAGGGTATTAAAGTCATTTTACATATAGAAATTTTTTGAAAATGGAAAGTGTGCAGAAATGGCTGGGACATATATTTAAGAAAAAATGTGCAGATTTGGGTGGGACAGATGGAGTATATATAAACAACAATGTTATCGTATATGATACTGTTCAATTCATCTTAACAAATACTCCCTTCGTCCCACTTTAAATTGCTTATTTAGTTTTTCACGGTCGTCAATGAGCATTTTGACCTTAAATATCTCTAGTTACATATAATAATGTCGCATAAAAATTGATATTTAGAAAATATATGTTAAGATAAATTTAAAAACATCTCACATGATATATTTATTATTCATATATTCATTTATATTTAGGGTCAAAGTTTGTAAAGTTTGACTCTCAAAAAGTAAATAAGCAATTTAGAGTGGGACGGAGGGAGTAATTTCTAAATATCAACTTTTAACTTGATGTTATTATACGCAATTAAACATATTAACTGCCAAATATATTTCTTAAACAGTGCGATAACGATTATGGTGTAATTTGAACTGGGAATGAGCGAGTAGTATCATTATCACACTGTTTAAGAAACATGTTTGACCGTACTCCTTCCATCCCAACTGTATTTGCACTCATTTCTCTTTGAAACGTCCCAGTTGACTTTGCATACTGTCATTTTGGGGGGAAATTTATAATGTGAAAGACTTCAATACCCTTAACATTCAAAATATTTACTCGTGTCCCCCATTTTTGGTCGTGCTCCTTCAAACGACAACCCCTCTCTCTGTGCCTTTGCATCTCCTCAGCCCAACCTTTTTTTGCAGCGTCTCCTCCTCCCACCCCCTCCCGTTTCATCTTCTCCAATTTTGGTTTCGACTTTGGTGGGTTTCGATTTTGGCGAGTTTTGATTAAGGGCTTCGATTTTGGAATTGATTTAGGGTTCGATTGAAGTTTTTGATTTTGTTGTGTAAGTGAAGGTGGTTTGATGGGTAAGATGGTGGTGGTGTTGTGGCGAATGTGGTAATGCAGTGGGTGTAGGTCAAGGTGGTGGTGTGGTGGAGGTGGAGGTAATAGTGGTGGTTGTGTTATGATGGTGAAGGTGGTGACAGTGGTGTGGTGTAATGAGGTGAAGGTAGTTGTGGTGGTGTGGTGAAGGTGATGGTGGTGGTGGTGGCAATGGTGTAGTGAGGTGAGGGTGGTGGTTGTGGTGATGTGGTGAGGTGAAGTGAAGGTGGTGGTGACAGTGGTGGTGACGGTGGTGAGGTGAAGGTGGTGGCGGTGGCGGTGGCGGTAGCGGTGGTGCGGTGAAGGTGGTGGTGGTGTGGTGAAGGTGGTGGGGGCAGATGAGGAAGTGGTGGTGGTGGTTAAGGGAGGTAAATGAAGGGTATAGTTGTCATTTCAAGTGGTCAAATTTTGAGATGCTCTTTCCCTCTCTGCAAAAACAACTGTGGCAGATGGGAAAATAAAATTTGAGCAGTGGTGCAATATTTATGCGTAATATATGATTTCTCAAGTTTTACCAACTTTTTATTTTTTTTACACTATAGGAGTAGTGTTTAAGAAACAATAGAGTAAATGACTCATGTGACTCTCGAACTGTCCACATCGTTCACCTTTGGTCCTCCAATTTTTTTCCCATACATCAAGCCCTTGAACTAACAAAACTGGCAACTTGTGGTACTTCTATTGGGTCAAACCGTCAAGGTATGATCAAAGTGTTAATTTTAGGGGTAAAACTGACATTTTCCATTTTCTTTTATCCTTTTATTTTCTCTTTTCTCTTTTACCCTTTTTCTTTTCACTTTTCATTTTCTTATCCCTTTCCCTCAAATTATACCGCATGCCCTCTGATACCACTGTTATCCCCCTCTCTTCCCTCCAATTTTACCGCCCTCCACCTGAAGATTGTGTCGGTGGATCCCAGTTCGACGACATCAACCGCCGCATCCTCAGGGCCAGAAACGAGAGAATTCAGCTCCCGGAGAATCTTCTTCTGGTGCTCCTGCTCTCCCAGAGAAGACGAAGATGGATTTCTCTTCTGCTTCCAAGGATCCTTACCCATGTAGAAGTCATCTCCCCATCCAAGAATCGTCGACCCACCGAAGTTGAAAATGGAACTCTACCAGAAGACGGCGTAAGTCCATCTCTCCCACGCGCTCTACATCAAGCTCTGCAGGCACGGATAGAGCATCTCAAGATTAAACACCACAGCAAGTATGGCGGTGGAAGCACTCTACACTACGGCTGACTTCGACAAGGAGGAATCCATGTTGGCGGTGATGGTGGAAGCGGGGGAGGAAGATGGGAAGTGGTGGTGATTGAGGGTAGCAAGCAACGGCAAGAGGGAGATGGGATTGGGGGCAATCATAAACGGAGGAGGAAGACGGGAACTGGTCGTGGTAATTGAGGGTAGCGAGTAGTGACCATAGGGAAAAGGGATCGGTGTTCAGCTTTTAAGGTATAGAAGAACTCGTAAAAGAAAATTATGGGAGGGGGAAGAGGCCAGAGGGCAAGGGAAAAGAGGAAAATGGAAAATGTGGAAAAAGAAAAAAAAAATGGAAAACTAGATGGGGAAAAAGAAAACAAAAATGACTATTTTACCCTTAAAATTAACGTTGTTGACCATATCTTAAAGTTTTGACCTGACGAAAGGGTCACAATTCACCAATTTTGCAAGTTCAGGAACCAAAAGTATTGGGGGGAAATTGGAGGGCCAAAGGTGGATGATGATGATAGTTCGAGGGCCACATAAGTTGTTTACTCGTAACAATATCATTGTATGTAATATTTGTAAGAATTAGGAGAAAATATGGACATATAGGGGTCACCGGTCTCTCAGTGGCAATATACATCCAACGGTCCTATCAAGCCAACTTTAGACTCTGATACCATGTAAGATTCATGAACTTCTATCATAAAATAAATTAGTACTATATGGGGTAACCCAAGATCTTATATATTGGGTCATAACTATGTCAACCACCAATGTGGTATTCTAACAATATTGTTGGATACGTCATAATAAGTCGTTTCTAAATATTAAAATTGTATCTGCCGTTATTATATGTAGTTAAACATACTAATGGTTAAACGTGTTTCTTGAATACCGTGAAAAATATTTTATGATTTTTTTGAAATATTACATACAGACAACCAAATTACATATTAACATCATAATCTTGTACCTAACTATGAGACACCACAATTGGATCTATTGAAGATCAGTGGAGCCTGAAACTCCATCCATTTGAATAGTTAGGGACGCCCTCTTGAGAACACTCAAATGTTGCACCACCAACGAACCGCTGCAATCGAAACCGAAACCACCACGATCTCACTATTGTCGACCACCTGTAGGTTGGGAGACGTGGTCGACCATAGCGGGGACCACTGACACAGTCTCATGACGCTGGGTAATCCCCATCAATAAATTGCTCCAATATTCACAATTTTTTACAAGGTGTGTTTTGAACCCTGAACCTCTCAGTTATAGGGAGTGTGAAATACCACTAAATCGTATTTTCTCTTATGGTAAAGAGCAAATCATTCTCAATTACTCATTCAATTTTTCACCCTACTCACTCAATGTTCTCCACACCGTTCAACTTCGGGAAAAAATACTCCTAAACCTATGAAAGTGAAATGGAGAAAGTATCAACTTTTTTTGAAGCATTTGATAAAGTGTATAATATACTGCATACTACTCTGTCACAAACCAATATGCACATTAACTATTCATTCAGTCAAAATTGTATATATTTAATCATAAAATTAAATTGGTATATAATTTGAAATATTACTGTGTGATATCTTGTTAGACTTGTTACAAGTAATATATATTTTCAAAATATTAAATATTCACAAATTTTATCTATACTTAGTAATAAATGTCAGACAATTTTTTAGTCAATTGTTGAAAGTGAAAGTGTACATCTTGATTGAGGACATGGGAGTAATCATTAGTGATATTAGAGCAAGTTATTAACATTAAGAGTTTATATAAATTAAATATATTTAATTAAAGTGAACTAAAATAAAGTAACTTTTTAAAAATATAATTATATTAAGTAAAATTTATTAAATTAAATTTTTGCATAACTGAATTAAATTGAAATGTAAATAAGTTCTAGAGAACAGAACTAAAGTATGATAATATTCTAAAATTTTCTTTAGAGAATTTTTTAAAATTAATCGAAAAGTGATTTCTTGATCCTAACAGATTTTTAAGTTGAGCATATTTACTTCTCTTTGTTGCTTCATATATTTGATACACTTATATTTACTTGAATATATTCACTATATATTCAAGTAAATATAAGTGTAACAAGAGAAAAATTGAGTTAAAAATTAGAAAAATAGGAAAAATTGAGTTAAGAATTAGAAATATATAAGTGTCACATAATGAGTGAATGAAATTGAGTTAAAAATTAGAAAATAGAATAAATTGATGAAATTGAACATATTTTACCAAAAGAAAAAGTATGTCAATATAAAAGAACAATCACAAAAGAAAAGTGTATTAAGTATAGTAAAACGTAGAAAATAATTATTTGTACATATTCCTTTACCTATTAAATAAAGGGATACATACCAATATAACCCTACATATATGAGTAAGTGTCAATATAACACTCAGATAATTTTTAGTGCAAAAAACAACTCTAACTAGTTAGTGAAAGTGCCAATATGACCCTCGGGCCCTATTTCCGGCATTGAATTTGAATTTCCATCGTTGACTATATGTAAATTGACCAAAATACCCTTTTGGCCAAAGTTGAAATTATTTTCCCATTTTCTTCTTCTTCAAACCCTTCCAGCCACCACCAAGCCACCATCGCCGCCACCTTCGACCACCACAACCACCACCTCCCCCGCACAAACCATCTCCGCTCAGGCACTTTCACTTCCACGCAACCCACCACCACTGCCCAGCTCTCCCTCTGCCAAGTTTTCCCCTCCCAGATCCGCTCTATAGTCGTGTCGTCGGCATCCTCTCGGTAGGGGAATAGAGTGGTGGCGCCAACTCAGAAGAAGACGTGCATGTGCTCTCCGACGATACATATAGGGTCCTTCCGTTGTAGAGTTAACAAAAAATGGTTACTCCAAAGAGTTAACTCAGCGGACTCGGTCAATCGGCAAAATAGACACTCTATGTAAACTTGCGATAACTATAAACAAGAACCGTTGTCGCCACTCAGTCCTCTGCTTTGGACATGATAGTCAGTTGGCTCGGACGCAGCTGAAAATAAACCCGGTGCCAAAAATTAAGCAGCAACAACTTGATTAGAGCGGCCAGGGTCCTGCTCACGATGTCCCTTTCACTTTGCTAATTCTCACCAAAGAGTTCGTCATGGTGGAGCACCGCATGTTCAATTGATGGTCGACTACCCGTATGACACCGTTTGCTGGTAATTTAATGGAATGGGTCAATTTACACTTTTAATTATAAAAATGTTATATTGGCACTTATGTGAATTGGGTATGGTTATAAAAGGCCTTTTCTCTTTAAAAAAATATTCCTTCAACATATTTGAATAGTAATTATTTATATTTTTATATATAAGTTCATGTATTTTTTCAACTTTATTAATTTTAGTTTTATCATACTATAATAATATTATTGTATTATTATTATTGAATTGATTCTCATGTAATTTAAGGTTAGAGTGTATACTATCATTACATTGTCTTATACATAATTGTTTGATAACCCACCTCTCTAATCGATACCCAAGTTGGGACGATTGAAGGTTCATAACGAGGGCTGAAATATGGAGTCCATTTGAGGACTTTCATCTAAACTCTATTGAAGATTCAAAGGCCATTATCCAGCATTGATTGGTATCCTTGAATCGGATAAGAACGTGCTTGTAATCCAGATATCCTAGCTGATATTTATTTTGTTAAATCCTGCAGTTTTGAAAGCGGCCTCCAGTTGTTCCATAGATAGCCTTCCTTTGAGGAATTTCTCTACGAGGGTGTTTGAATAATAAGCTGAAAGTTTGTGATTTTCCTCGTCTATAAAAAGACAAATAGCTTCACCAAGATGATCGATTTTGGGGGAAATTTCAGGGTTATTGGGAAGTGATTAACTTAGGGGCGGGTTCTACTGTTTAGTACTACTAAGAAAGTGGTGCCATCGGGTGGTGGCTCCGCCATCGCAGTGGGGAGAGATGACCATTGTCGACGAAAGGACCGTTATCAGCAGAGGAAGAGAGAAAGGAGGTTTAGACGGAGAAAGAATTATCGTTCAACCAATATATATACATCGTCTTATAAAGAGAAAGAATTATTGTTCATTTATATAAATACATCGTATTATAAAGATATTGCATCATAATCATATTTCTATTAGAATAAAACAACTTCGGAGGCCCTTGAACTCCCTCCATCGTTCACCTTTGACCCCTCATCTTTTTTTCGAATACTTTTAGCCCCTCAATTAACAGAGCTGTTGAGTCATGACCCTTCCGTCACGTCAAGTCAAGTCGTCAACTTTGATCAAAAGCATTAAATTTAAGGGAAAAATATTCATTTTCTAATCTTTCATTTCTTCATTTTCTTTTTCCCTATTTCCATTTCCATTTTTCTATTTTCTCTCTTCATCACCGCCCATTGGACGACTCATCCCAACACCAAAACGTTTTTCATAATGCGTGCGGTGTTTTCATTTCTCAAAATTGGATTGCATGATGATTGCTAGTCTATACGAGGTTGAACCACCTAATGTTTAATTGTAGGTTGTTCAAGTTTTGTGTTCAAAACGTGTTTAGTTAATAGGGTAAAATGCATTCCTACCTCTCAATTATTTGGTTAGTGCACATATACCTCCGAATTTTTTAAAAGTGCATATGTACCCCTGAGTCCAACGTTGACATATTATTTTTCGGCGTTGTCCAATTTTGAAATTACCATAATAACCTTCACTTCATTTTAAAATAAGTTAAGGACTATTTTACCTTCCATTGAAGTGTGACCCCGTCCCTCATCAACATCGATATAAAAATGTTGTGTCAAAATTTTGAGTCCAAAAACAGTGCGGTCTGGACTGAGATTCGAAACTTTTTATCTGCGAATTGGCCGGGCAAGATTTAGTTCTTATTTTCAACCCCAATTCTAGAGAATTTCCCTCATATGTGTCAGATTACTCGAACAGATTCAAGATATGGGGTGAAATCTAAAATTATTTTTTATTTTTTTTAGAGGCAAAATAGTCATTTCCTTTGAATCCGAAATGACCAATGTTGACCAATTTTTTAGATGTCACCAGAGGTACAAATACACTTTTAAAAAACTAAGGAATATATGTGTCAAAGGAACTCAGGGGCATAAATACACATTTTTTATTATAATACGAGTATGTGGATAGGAAAACGGTTGACTGGTTTCCGGACGCTCTTGTCGGCACGACTCTTTCACTTGCCCATAGACTTACAGGATCAATTTAAAATTTTATTTTTAAATGTAGTTTTTCATTGGATTAAGCATTACCACGATTACAAAGCTTAGATTTGTTCAAACTTGTTGCGATGCTATGTTCTTCGCCTTAAATATTGTAATTTATTTTATAAAATTTAAATATTGTATTTTAAAAGTTAAAATAAATAATAATGTACATTTGAATGTGAAAATATATTTTAAAAATATAATATTAAAAAATATTTTTATGTTTTAAAATTTAGTATGTAATTTGACAAATGTAATGTACAAGTAAAAAAATGCAGTAATTTGCTCATAATCTTATGAACATGCCGTCTGTCAGGAGACTCATGCTTTTATTTATGTATAGCAATGATGTATATGAGTGGGATTTTTTTTAAAATAAACACTGGAAAAAATCTTCAATTTATGATCAAAATATTGGTTAGATGAAAAGTATGAAAAACAAGGATCACTGACAAGCTACGTACTTTAGGGGGCAAAAAAATATATCTGAAATTCATGAGTCATTCAGGTTGTTTATTTTTAAATTCGGGTAGGTATGGATAAAATGATTAATAGATCAAATGATTAATTAAAAATATGGGTTGAGTGGATTGGATTTACGGGTTGATCGTGGTTTCATCCATATGGATCAATATATGGGTTGAAACCTATGAGTTTATCCATATGTGTTGGTGTATGATCCCATGTGGGTCAATATATGGGTTTAGACTCACGAGTTTTACCCATATGAGTTGGTATATAAACTCATATGGATTGAAACCTGCGAGTTTACCCAATTTCAACTCGTGAGTTGAGTGATTTTCAACCCCCTGATTAAACGGATTTCAACCCGACCCATTCTAATTCGATCATTTTTGACCCATTATAAAATAAATCGAAATAGGTTATATCCTTATTTTAAATTATTTATATTACCCAACTCATATTCGATTCGTCCTTCATTTACCACCATGTACATACTCTCAAGTGAAATTGTTTGGAATCGTATACTAGGGAAGTATTGCAGCATATACCTTCTCACTCTAAAAACTCTATTTTTTTCTACAGTCTTTTTTCCCATCTTCCTACCGTGGGGAGATGGGAAAACAATAATTTTTCAATTGAGACTATTTGAGTGTTTATTAATAAACATATATTATCTCCATACATTAGTATTGTTCTTCAACTCACTACTATAAATTAGAGCTATAGTAACACTTTCCTTGCAACACTTATTTAAAATGTTACAATAATTTATAAAATGTTACTTGAACCTTTAAAAAATGTTATATAAATATTGAAACGTGTTACATAAATTTTAAAATGTGGTAAGTAAGATCTAATGCAAACATCACCTGAGGCAATACTTGTAAAAATGTTACTTTATGTGCTATTGTGACACTTTGCACCTATTGTAACACTTTTACAAGTATTACCTTAGGTGACGTTGCATTAAATCTAACGTAACACTTTTTAAAATTTAGGTAACATTTTTCAATATATATGTAACATGTTTCAAAGGTAAGTAACACTTTATAAGCAATTGTACCATTTTTCACAAGTGTTGCAAGGAAAGTGTTATGATAGCTCTAATTTGTAGTAGTGGGTCTTTCCATAAGTTATGGAAAACCCAAGGTTTAAACTGCATAAATCAAGATAAAATTTTTGGGTTCATTAATCAGATCATAAACTTATAATTACTTCACGTTGTATAGGAAAATTTTAATATTACAACTAAGTCTTTTACCTTTTTATAATAATAATTCAATCTTATCTTTCCATATGCCCATGGAAAGACTAGAAAATTTTATGTGTGGATTTGTATATGGGAGATGAGGGTCCAATGAGATTTTAACATGTGTCAATTTAAAATTAAAATTAAATATATCCTTATTTTTCTCCACTTAAACTTAACACTTGTTCAATTCTCATTGGGCTCTCACCTCCCCACATACAAAATTTTCTGGAAAAAATTGATTTTCCCTAAAACCTTGCATAGCAACACCACCTTCTTTTAATGTTGACATTGTCTTTCCCATCCACAAAATAAACGCCCATAAGGAATAGTGGATTAGTTATCCACTATGATAAGTGAAAGTGTTAGGCCCTGATGTGGGATTAGGCAAGAATGTATGGGCGGGTTTGGTAGGCATGTTCGGACCAGGTGGTGTCACTTCGGATTTCTCAAAATGTTGGGTTGGGTATCAGTTTTTTGAACTTAGGGTAGGGTCTTTAGTTGGGCACTCGCAAATTAAGAAACATGGGCAACACATATGGCATTCTAATTTCAATGCCTCGTCTTTCTTGATCTTAAGTTCATAAGCACACGAGAATATTGCGCATGATTATTGTTTACGGACTTTTGATGTGTTTGATAGAGTTATACTTATAAGTAAATTGGCTTACTTTAACTTAGGGATTTTTACGTTCTTATCTTTAGGTTGCGAGTGTCATTATAACTTTGCAAAGCGAGAAAGTGCTAAAATAACTCCAACTTTGTGATAAATTGTGCAGATATTTATAACCTTTTGGTCTAATTCCGCCTTGACTCATTAGTTTGAGTGTTGATCATATTCGAAATGACGAAAATACCCCGTCCATTTGAAATGTTTTTTTTGTTCCCATTTTACACCATTTCTTCTTCTTCAAACCCCCACCCTACGCTTACCCCCAGCCTCCGCCCGGAACCACCCCTGGTCAACATAGCACCACCTTCGCCCCACCCCCCGCCTGGAACCACATGTTCCCCCAACACCAACACCTCCACTTTTGTCAGCACCATCACCTCTGCCCCGCTGGCCAGCCCACCACCAACTCCATCTAGCCCAGCCCACCACTACCTCTTCCATCACCACTTGCATCACCATTCACCTTTCAAATAGACGGAGCAAAACATGCAGAAAACCCTAAACCCAAAAACCAATCACCAATTACCTTTCAAAAAGCCACCACCAATCACCAAACAATCCGCAAATCCTAGGGACAATGTCGTCAGCTAGATCAGGCGGAGTCACCCTACCAAGCCGAGGTGCCGCTGCCAGCAAGAACAGCAAAATAGCCAGAGCATGCGGAGTTACCCTCCCAGGACAAGGCGTCGCCGATGGGAAGAGCAACATAATGGATTTTACTATCAGATTTCGGCATCTCCGCACCTCCTTCGGATCTCACACCCCTATCTCTGGCTCTTTGCGCCGACCAACTCCGTCTCCACCACCACCTTTGTCTCCTTGCGGACCACTTTCGTTGTCATTGCCGTAGAAATCAGAAAAGGGATTCAACGGAGAAAGAAGAAAGAAGAAAACAAGGGGATTTTTCATCTTTTCATTTTTCTTCTCTAAAATTTCAAGGGCAGAGTGATCATTTCAACGATGTTCGGGGTTAGATTGGCACACACATCTAAAAGTTAGGGTATTTTGGCACTTTCTCATTTTGTAGGGTTAGACTGACAAATTCAGCCTAAATTAGGGTTATTTTATCACTTGACTCTTAAAATTATGTTGAAAGTTGGGGGGTCAACTTATGTTTTTCCTCCAAAAATAGTTTCTACTAGGGGTGGCATCGGTACGGTTACCGTATTTTTTCCCCAATACCATCTACCGTACCGTATGTTTCGGCATACAACTTTTAAAAACCAATACCAACCAAATACTTTGGCATACCG
>JAULKK010251560.1:0-15273 GCA_032355705.1 Rubia peregrina
TGTTTATTTGTGTAGCAAATGAGAGAAGTTAATGAGCGTTGAACGTTCTTGGCTAATCTTGTATAAATGCATGAATTTGTTCAATGCTTAGACACGGTGTAGTGTTTATAAGTGTTACCAAGCTTGTTGGTTCTTTGAGCTTAATGTCATTGATGGGATGCCTTTAGGTGTTGAACGACTAAAAGGGTCATTAGTGAGGTTTATCTAGAGATGTTGAATTCACTATAGTAAACTACTATCAAAGAGGAATGGAAGATTTATCTTCACAACAAGTAGTAAATGTGTTGAATAGGTTATAAGTCAATGATAGATAGAAGGCTTGGATGTATAAGTCAATTGCCCTCAAGACTCCATAATTCGTACTTAATCTCGATTTAGTTATTGTATGATTTGTTAGTTTAACTTGTCTTTACTTTGTTAACTTAGAAAAACAAACCAAAAACTCCCCTTTTATGTGCTTATATATATATATCTCTATATCTATATATCTAGCGTAGTATTTACCATTTTATGAACAAACACTTGAGAATATCTCCTGTCTCTGTGGACGATCCCGACTTGCCACTGGTTACTTAGTTGTAGTTATTAAGTAATAGGGCTTCAAATTACATCTTTGAGAGGTACGACAATGACCTCCCAAATTTTGGCACTGCTGCAAGGACATGGCGTATATTGTTAAGTGTTTGAGCATTTTATGTTTGAATATGTGCTAGTTGTGAATATTTGTTAACTTGCTTTTTTTTAGTTTTTATTTGATCTTTGTTTGGCTTAGAGACATATTGTTTAAGTTCTTGGTGTATGATTCGAACACGATCCTCATCACAAGAACCCCTACACTACGACCCCTAGTTGGAGTTGAACATTAGAAGGACTAGGATACTTTCATTGGAAAAAGTGAATATCAATTCTCCTAGTGACCATTTTGCCACATCTTCAACCTCAATGGATCAACATGAGGAACAAGAAGGTAAATTCCTAGGAGGAGTACCACAACCTCCTCTCCAACAAGGGAGAGAAGTCCCGGTGAGACAAGTTCCGATGGAGGAGACGATGGCTCCCAATCTTGAGCACCAATCTATGTGTATCACATATCCGGCGGTTAGAGCCCATTGGGCATTTTGAATTGAAGTTCGGGTTGAATAACTTGCTACCGTCATTCCTTGGTAGGCAAGGGGAAGATCCCAATATGCATCTTCTTGATTCCTACAAGGTGTGTAGTGGGATGCATCCAGATGGGGTCAGTAAGGAGCTCTACATGTTGAAGGCATTTCCGCTCTCCTTGATAGATGCCGAAAGAGATTGGCTATACTATCTTCCGCCCAGAAGCATTAATTCTTGGATCGAGTTGAAGAAGAAATTTCTATCCAAGTATTTCCCAACCTCAAATTCTGCCATTTTAAAGAAGGACATTAGTAGCATCATCCAATAGCATGAGGAATCTTTTTACGACTATTGGGAGAGGTTCCAGAAGCTTCTCGCAAGTTTTCCATACCATGGCTATTCAGATGGAGACCTAGTGTATTACTTATACAATGGTCTTCTTGATCAAAACCAGTGGTTTGTGAGGGAAGCGTGTGGTGGATCTCTAGGGACCAAATCCGCTACAGAGGCTACAAACTTTTATGATGAACTTGCTGAGGAATCGAGGAACTTTTGCTCGAGAGCAGATTTGTGGAGGCAAAATCCCCAAAATTCAAGTGCCATGGGAATCTTGAGTACCAAGTGTCAAATCTTACTTCAATGGTGAATGCATTGGTGGCTCAGTCCTGGGTAAAACCATATGTTAAGTCTTGCGAGATTTTTTCTTCCCCGCATCCCACAAATGCTTATCCGGCCTTACGAGATGACTATGTGGAAAAAGTGAATGCTATGGGCTATCAAGGAGGTCAAGGGTACCAAAACCAAGGATACCAAAACCAAGGGTATCAAAGGTACCAAGGAGGTGGAAGTTAACAAAACCATTCGTACAATGCGTCCAACCAAGCCCACCCTAACCTTCATTATGGGAATGCACAAGGCGGACAAAATGTCCAACCTTATCACCCTTCTCAACAACCATAGAGGCCACCACAACCGCAGTACCTGAGGCTTGGTGATAAGCCCCACAATCAAGGTGAAAGCTCGGGGATGTCAAACCAAGATATCATTCAGGCCATTGGGAAGTTGACAATGTGTGCTGATAAGCAAGAGAAGCACCAAGAGAAAACTGACTCTAGCATCAAGAACCCAGAGATGCAAATGAGCCAAATGGCTCAAATCTTGAGTTGGATGGAAGCTAGAGACTCAGAAAACTTCCCTCTCAACCTGAGATCAACCCTCATCCGAATGTGAGTGTTATTTCATTGGGGGGGAATATGATGTGTAAGATCCCCGTGGAACGGTTGTTGTTGAAAGGGTGGATGAAGAGGAAGGAAGTAAGGAGAAGAAAGTCGGTGAAATAGCCAATGAGAAAAGGAATGAAGGAGGAGAAGAGGAGGAAGAAAGCTTTGTGCAAAGGCCGGGATCAAATCCCACAACCCCATCCCCTCCAAACAAGAAGTCCAATGGGGTGGAGTTCCTCGTCTATGAGCCAGAACCACCGTTTCTGGAAGCCTTGAAGGAAGGAAGAACCAAGGAGGCCACCAAAGATATCTAGTTTCGTAGATGTAAGGTAAACTTTCCATTCATAAACTCTATGAAGCATATTCCTAATTATGCTAATTCATTAAAGAATTATGCACAACTAATAGGACACAACCAATGCAAAGCAAAAGGAAGAGTGGGAAAAGTGAGAGTGTCTCAACCTTTTTTTATGATAAGTTACCTCCTAAGTGCGATGATCCTGGAATGTTTATAATTCCTTGTAAGTTAGGAGGAAAATTTGTTAATAATTCCCGTGAGGGAAATTTAGACAACATTGGGGGCCCAGATAGGTCAAAAACCCCAAAGGAAAGCCTAGAAAAAATAAATGAGAGGCTCAATGTGGGTGAGATGTGAGCCTAAGAAATATTACGTGAGGCTAGGATGAAAACCCGAAAGGGCTCCTAGGCAAAATGAGAGAAAGAGTGAAAAGAAAATGAAATTTTGTTACTATCTACTCATTTGCCAGCATTGGAGTCATAAGGTTGCGGTTGAAAATTGGTTTATAGGGTAGCCTAACATCGTGGCTCTTCTTGATATTGGGTAAGTTAGCGGGGGAAATGAAGCAAGGTATGAAATTCGTGATTCTTGTGTGCTTTGTTTGTTTTTGGGTATATTAGTTGTTGGTATAAAGTGAAGCTTATGTTTGAACATTTGATAGCTGGTTTTTAGCTTCACTTGATACCATTGACTTTTGGGTGACATCAATTCAGGATTAGAAAATGCTTCTATGGCTTAGGGAATTGATAGTATATATGGGTAGATTTAGGGGAAAAGGGTTTGTGTGATATATACTTTTGGGAAATTAGAAAGTTGAGAGTTTTGTAAGATTTTTCTTTGGGGGAATATTAGTATTAGGATAGGGACATGTGAGATTGTTCTTATGCTTGGATATTTTCTTACTCGAGGACGAGTAAGGTTCAAATGTGGGGAGGAAATCCAGAACATGAGCAATATTCATTCCAATATCCAACACTAGTACAAAGTAAAAAGAACAGGAAAATAACAAAAATAACGGTCTCGATCGATCTTCACGACAAATGGTAAACTGCGGTGTCGATCAATCTTCATGGTGAACGGCGGTGTCGATCAATCTTCACGATGAACCAAGGATCCAATCAGTGGATCGAGCTTCCTTGCAAACGGCGGAGGCAATCTTCACAGTAGAATTCACGGTGGAGGAGAATGACACAGAAGCGTGGAGGCGAGCTTCACGACGGAGCTTCCCGATGCGGCGGAGGCGTGAGGTTGGACGAAGGAGATAGTGGCGGCGATCGATCATGGGTGGTGACATGAAGAGTGAGGGTGGCGGCGTGAGGAGTGAGTTTGGGCGACGTGAGGACGGAGACGGTGGAGTTAGGGTGGCGGAGTGAGGGGCTGGTCAAGGGTGGGAGAGGGAAGGATCGTGACTTAGCTTGGGTTTCTGCATATGAAGGGATTTGGGCTTCAGATTTTTCTAATTGTTTGTTTTTATATTGGGCCAAAATGTAGAGCCCATCAGAGGAAGTTCTAATTAAAACCACCTTTAAATATAATACTCCCTCCGTCCCTGCCGAATCTGCACATTTTTATCAACTTTTTCAGGTCATGTTTGACCATCGATAACTTTAATTACATTCACTAGCGATATATTAAAATTTCATATTTAGAAAGTACATGATGCGGGAAATATAACAATATGTCACTTGATGATATTTGTGCCTATATATTAATTGAATTTTATGGTCAAACATTTTCTGAGAAAATTGACCAAAAAGTCAGATTCGGCTGGGACGGAGGGAGTAGCTGACATATGAAATAGTTTCCGAACTCAGAAATTCTTCCATGCCTAAATTAAAGGTGGGCCGCCTTTAATTGATCGCAAGTAAAGGCAGAACCATCTTTAATTAATTTTGAACCTCCTAGTGCGATTTATGATGATCCAGTCTTATTGCATGTGTGTTTTTAAAATTTATGCTGACTCTGGATGTCTTTTAATCGGGTCAAAGGATTAGGTTATTGTCAAATATTGTTGATCGAAGCTCATTTGTTGTCCCAGTAGCTACGTTTTGAAGTTTTGTTATGTTATCGGTATTGACAAATGATTGCTGTGTTGTTATTATTCTGATTTGTAATGTTTATACCTTATGACCTAATTTTATTTGTGATGAATGAGTGCATGTGTACCCTCTGCTTGAGCTCCGTGTGTTTTGTTGATGTTAGTTGGTAGACTGTTTAAATATCCCATCCTTTCATTATTGTTTTAAATAAAATAAATGAATGTTTTAAAAAAGTAATGCATGTTTTAAATCATTTTCGTTTCGTGCTCACTATTTAGTTCTCTATTTTTTTAAAAGTAAATGGTAATATGTTCCTTGTTCAAAAAAAATTCATTTTATGCTCCTTGTTTTGTTCTCTAAAATATGAATGCATGTGTCTATCATGCTTCTGATCTGGGTGTTTGATTTTCTTATCTGTGATTGCCTTTGACCTGGTCTGTTTGATTGAGTTTCTCATTTTGGGTTCTTTTTTCCCTTGTTCTTGTGTCTACCATCACATTCTACTGTCATTTATATGAGTACTCCTAGTGATGAGCCCAGTCACTTGTCCCACTCGTGTACCGGAGCTTCAAGATCTAAGGTCCTGTTGGATAGCGACAAGGGTGAGGATTCACAGTCAATGTGGAACTCAATGACTGATTTGGATATTCCGATAGCCACTCACTTCTGTCAATTAACTTTGGTGACCGGCTTCCCGATTCGTTGGACACCCATGTTGCCTATTTTGAGGTTGACTATCCTCTGGACTCAGTAGAGATCCCTGATGATGGTTATGTACTTGATAAGGAAAGCCGGGAAAATGCATATTGGTTTCCAAAGCTTGAAGGTACAACTGATTATCACAACATAAAGTATGGCGAACCTGTATTCTATGAATATGGCTCCTTCTATTTTCCAAAGAATTGGCCTAAGAAAGAGATGACCCAACGCAAGCTGAAGTGGTTCTTTTGTTAATTGCCCCAAGATGTTCTTGATGATATAGCCTTCTTTGAGAAAGAGGCTGCAGTCGAAGGCTATGTGCCGCCCCAGTCGAGAAAGGAAAACCCTCACAGGACCAGCTTAAAGTCCCTAAAGGTTGCATCTAACCTTTTACGCTTTATGTTTTATTTTACTAGACATTTATTCCTTCACATTTTAATTTATGTTTTCATTGTGCTGGGAACATTTGCAAATGAATAATCTTGTGGTTCTTAATGGGTTATATTCTAATGGTTCCTAATCAGGACTGTCTAATTCTGGACTTCTTTGAACCGTTTAATTTTTTTGGATTGCTATTGGTGTTTTATCTTACCTTCTGGACTGTTTATTTTGATGGTGGACTGCTTTTATATATTATGGTCTATTTTTTTGTGGACTGATTTTTTTTACTATTATACAATCATGTGGGACTGTTTGGACAAATAATTTTCCCGATTGCTATATCATGTTGTTTTCTGTGATTCTGTGCTTTGTTTTATGTTAGGGAATGTATAAGGTGGAGCATTGGATTTGTTAAGGTTGTGGGATAAGATTTTATGACGATACATTGCAGCCATGCGGTTGGGTCTTAAGATTACTCTGTCCTTGGCGGGGCAGTATGTGGTTACAAAATATGTAATTGAGTCATAGTATTAATAGTATGACACAATCGATGATGGAACTGTGATGTATGATTGCTATGTTATGAAGCTATGCCTATCGGTTAAAAAAGTGATTTGTTCTTGGCGGGGCATTTATGTGATTTAAAAACAGCCTGAGATTTATTATTTTAATGACTTCGAGTTCTGGCAGCCTGTTGATAATGATGAGAAATGTTTGAAACAACCAATGAACGTAACCAGGCTTGTTAATTCAAAGCCTTAGGATGCCGTAATGATGTGGTTGTATAATTTGATGGTTAAGGTAGTGTGGCTTATCAGCTTAGTTACTTTTGTCCTCTGATTCATTTCGGTCTTAGACTTTGGGTTTGGCATGAAACTAGAAATATAAAATGCATGTTGTCTGGTTTTTTTATATAAAGAAAATGCATTCATTCATTCATACAAAATGATTTTACATCCAAAATCAAACAGGGGAAATACCATCCCTATTTAACAAGGTTGCCCTTTAAACATGACTTAGAAAACCAAAAAGCATGTTTATACTAATTTCTAAAAACAACCCTATAAAATATTTTAAACCCAAGCATCTTTAGCCCGTTTCCATGCTCAACATGAGATCTTGAACTTTTCTTGTCCTTCTAACAACAATCAGGTCTTCCAAACAGCCCTCTTACAATTTCAGATTCCACAATCAAGTTATTTGGCAAAATCCTCAGCTTAATCAATCTTTGCTTAGCCATATGTAGGGGTGGGCGTCGGTTCGGTTTAATCGGTTTTCGGTTTATTCGGTTCGGGTTATTCGGTTTTGCCCCTAAAAAGCTGAAAACCGAATCCGACCCGAATAACCCGAATTATCCGAACCGAATTCGAAATTCGGTTTCGGGTTGAAACCGAATTCAACCCGAATAAACCGAATTGACTGTAATTTTTTAAAAATAATAACTAAAATCAAATAATTTAATTTAAAATTAAATAAAAATATGTAATCTAATTTCTACATCATCAAAATCAAGTTTTCAAAATTAAATCCAACAAGTACAATAAAAATTCAACCATAACAATTTTAGCATTACATTTAAAATTAAAGAAAAATAGTTCGTTTTAATATTCATCTTCAAAGTCTTCACATTCTTCAAACTTTCAAACACTCCACAAATTTACTTAGGGTAACTTGTATTATTTATTTATTATCTCAAACTTATTTTTTTTACAAATATATTAACTTATATTTAGGGTCAAAGTTTTTCAAATTTGACTTTGAAAATGTAAATATGCAAATAATGGTGAGACGGAAGGAGTATAACCAGATTGTAATAACCAGATACCAACTGCATCACAAGCTTGTCTTTTTTCCTCCCGATCGGGGTCATTAATTTCTTCTTCATCTTCCTTAAGTTCCTGCATTTTGGCACCTGCGGTTTAACCATCTGCTCCTCGGTATATTTGCACTCAAAAAACCAGTGTTGTGCTGTTTCTTGAGCTGCTGGGCACATCACATAATCATGTCTTCCTGATAAAATGTTGAAGTTTTGAAGCCTATCCATGGTAGCCAGTTTCACATTTAACATCATCCAGATAAAGAATCTTTGTTTAGGCAGGATCACTTTACACCAAATGATTCTATTATTATACTTGGTTTCCCGTCCTCCCATCATCATCTCATGTGTAGCACCTATTTTCAACTTCTTTTTACTGTTTAAGAAGCTTTTCAGCTTACAAAAGCTTTTCACCTATTTTACTGTTTGAGTAGTGCAACATTTACCGGTTGGAGTTTCCCGGTATATGATAAGTTCCTTGCAGACCAACCTTTGATTCTCTCTCTCAACCTTTCCATCATTATTTCACAATCCACTTTCCTCCATTTTACTGGAGAAACTGGAAGTCCTAGATATGTCATTTGCAGATTCCCCTGAACAACTCTTAAAATTAGAGCCAAGGCTTCTTTCTTTGTGCCTTCATCCATTTTTTGGGGGAAAATGCCTTCAATTTCCCTTCATTGATTGATTACTAGGTCTGTAACACTTGTGAATTCATTTAACAGCCTCTTTATGCCTTCTACTGATTTTCTGTTAGCAACATTGAACACGAGTAAATCATCTGCAAATAAAAGGGAATGTATAGCAATGTTTTTACACCTATGATGGTATTCAGCACTTCCTTTTCTAGACTCCCCGTTCAACAATCTTGTCAAAGATTCCTTACTAATTACAAACAGTAAAGGGGAGATTGGATCACCCTACTTCACTCCTCTTTTGGCCTTAAAGCTTTCAGAGAATCTGCTGCTTAAATTCAAACAAATCCCAAACTCCATTGTACTGGATCTGATCCATTCAACCAGATGGCTAGGAAATTTTAGTTTAAATAACCAGTTCATAATAAAACCCCAGTTCAAGCTATCAAATGCTTCACTAATGTCTACATGAGCTACACAGCCAGGTTTCATCCCTTCCAAATTGTACATGTTTAACAGTTCTTGAGCTAAAATGATGTTATGTGCAATAACCCCCTTCACAAATGCACATGATTAATACTGATAATCTCTGGAAACACATTCTTCAATCTATTGCGCAGTATTTTTGTAATAGTCTTATAAATTACTGAGCAACATGATATAGGTCTATAATCAATTGGGGCTTGTGGTTGCACTACTTTAGGTATTAGAGTGATTACAACATCTTTAAATCTACCTAGGATAGGATCTCCTCTAAAGAATCCCTTAATAGCAGTTGTAACATCCTCTCTCACTACATCCCAGTTGTATTTAAAAAAACTTGCTTGAAAAACCATCCATTCCAGGGATCCTGTTAGAGTGAATAACTTTTACTGCCTTCAGGATTTCTTCACTACTGACTGGTCTTATTAATTCAGCATGTCTCTCTAAACTTAGCACTCCTCCCTCATACTTAACTACTTCAGGATCCAGGCCATTTGTTTGTATTGCTACTCTCAACCGATTTCTGAAGTGTTTAACACACTCCTCTTCCGCTGCTTTTTGATCCATTTTCAACTGATCTCCCTTTTTTTTATAGCTACAAGATGGTTATGTTATTGCCTTTTCAGTGAGGCATAAAATACTTTTGTTGGTCTGTCACCATCATTGAGCCACTTCACTTTAGCATTTTGCTGCAATAGCTATACTTAGCTTCCCTCAGACTTTCAGCTTCCTTCCTGATTAATATCCATGCCCGATCCATTACCCATGACGAGTATCAATTTTCATACTCATACCCACCCTGCCCCCACAAAAACTACATCCATACCCGCCCCATTGGGACGGATGCGGGGTGGATCTCCACCAAAACCTGCCTCACTGTCATCACTAGCCTGGACTTTTTTCCATTTCTCTGTAGCTAATTCTGCCAATTCCCCTATATTGCTGAATTCTCTCCTATTTAGTCTGCACAGTGGCTTCTCCAACCTGCTTAGAGTTTTGGCCAAATCTTCCAAGTTTCTGATATTCTTTAATTTCCTGATCCCCAGAATAATTCTCCTGAAAATTATTTTGGCCACATGTGTTAAAATATTGAAATGGCTTTGGTTTTTGTTCATCAGTTTTTGTAAACCTGAGAACCAAAGGCAAATGGTCTGACAGTAGCTCATTCTTCACCTCACAAATAACTCACTTTATATCTTCAATCCAGGTCATATTCACAAGACCTCTGTCAAATCTTACTCATTATTCTCTCATCCCTTGTCTTCTGCTACTCCCAGTACAGTAAGACCATGTGCAATGGGGGAACCACTCTCAAACCACTCTTGTGGTTTCAGTTAATTAAAAAATCAATCTCCCTCCTCCATCTCAGCAATTCAAACCACAAGTAAATCACTCCATTTTTTCCCTCCACAATGGTGAAAACCACTCACAAACCACTTCATGGACCCCACTTGATTCTCTCTATCATACTCATTAATTCTACCTTTAATAATTAATTCAAATACATTAGTTTACAGAAAATAAATTGAAATGTAAAATTTAATAATACACTTTAATTTTATAATTTCTGTTCATTTTATAATTTTAAGTTTTAATTTAGTATTTTATTCTTGTTTAAAAAATGGACTGTTTTTAAATCAGGGCCCACGTGAAGCAAATGGCGGAGCAAATGGCAAATGGCAAAGTAGAGCAGGAAGCATGGCCCTCCACGTGACCTCTGCATTTTTGCTGAAAGGGAACGGTTCACATTTTCAAACCAGGATCCACAGTTTTATTTGATTCAAATCACTTTCAACCCCTCATTGTGAGAATTATTGTCCCTATTTGGTCCCAATTTTTAATTCAACCCACTTTGAAACCCCATTGCACATGCTCTAAGGCCTTATTGTTTTGATTCCTTCCAAATTTTTATATTTACTTTATCATTAAGTCGAACTTGAAGGGTTTGATTTTTGTGATTTGCGAAGTTGTTCGCAATTCATGTTGTTCTCTGATATCAATACTGCATTTGAGTATTTAAATTTTGACCTACTTTGAAAAAAAACTAAAACTAAAATCATAAACACGTTTTATTACAAATAAATAAAACATATAAAAGTGATATTAATCAATTATTTAAGTCGTTTTAAAATCAAAGGGGGTAACTAGATAAGGGGATAGATAGCATCTCATAAAACACTAACCTATTGTGTTTATACTCCTTCGGTGCCACTTTAAACTTCCTAGTTACCTTTTTGGGACGTCCCACTTTAAACTTTAATAAATTTTCCTCATTCTGAATTTTGTGCTATTAATCTACTTTCTCCATTCCTCCATTTCCTTCACCTTTTCTCTGCTCTTCACTACACATTTACTTACCCAGGAGCAATCCTTAGGAAACACAATAGTCATCACACTTCCACCCTGTTTGTAGTACTCATGTATCCTTCTGATCCACATTCTATCAGATTTTTTTACATAAGTTCCATAGATTCTTTAACATATTAGCTTCACTCCACTACTTTAATGAGATTACATTCAACCCTCCAGACTTATTATCATCACAAACTTTCTCCCAAGCAATATGAGCCTTCCTTTACTGAATCCCCACCACTCCAAAGGAATGATCTACACAAAGCCACAACATGTTTCAACACAGCCTTTGGCAAAGGAAAGCACTGCATCCAGAAATTAACGATAACAAATAAAACACTATTGATCAAGAGAAAGACTTATATGAGACCATCTCACCATAAGTTATGGTGAAACAAAGTAATAAGTAAAGTTTTGAAAATTACATAATGTACATTATGTCATTTCTCTACTTTAAATAATTGTATTTAAACCATCCGTCTCACCATAAGAATGAGTGAGACCGTCTCACTCAAATCTTTGTAATTGATCGATTATAATCTCCATGCATAAGTGAATGTTTTAGCACTCCAATGCTTCAACTTGCTAACCATTTTCTCAATCAGTGGCTGGCATGTAAACAACCTTAGTTTCTTACTGGTTAGAGGCACTCTCGGATACCTAAATGGCAATCTTCCTTCCTCAAAACCAACAAACTCAATAATATGCCTTTTAACTTCCTCACTAACAACCCCAAAGAAAACATTGCATTTAGCATTGTTCACCATCAAACTTGTTGAATCAGCAAAAATCTTATAGGCTGTCATTAGAGTCTAAACTGAGATTAGTTCCCCTCTAGTCATAAGAAGAACATCAACGACAAAACTCAAATTGATCATCCCCAAATTCTCACGTTAGCATGCAATTTTCAATCCGTATTCCCCCCTTAATGTTTTCAGACACCTGCTTAAGTATTCCATGACAAACACAAATAATGGAGGGGAAATTGGATCCCCTTGTCCAAGCCCCCCTCCTAGCTTGAATCAATTTAGTATAGTTACCATTAATCATTTATTTAAAAGACACGGTCTTTACACATATCATTGTACACCATACAAACTTACTTGGTATTCCAGCTTCCTTCATTATGGCTTCAAATGAATACCAGTCTACAGTATCATACGTTTTTTGAATATCCATTTGTACCATACACCTTGCTCCTCATCCCTTTCTATTGTAGCATCTGATTAGCTCAAAAGCCATCATGATATGATCATGAATATTTCTACCATGCACAAAAATATCCCGATCCTCCATAACTATACCATTGATCTCCTTGCTTAACCTATCGGTCAAAACTTTAGAGATGACTTTATACATAGTAGTACAACATGAAATAGGCCTTAGATCCTTGGCAACTTTAGCACTCTGATGCTTGGGAATCAAAGTTACCACGGTACAATTAACAACTCTGTACATCCTGCCATTTTCAAAGAAATCCCCGACTGCAGCCATAAATATCCTCCATGATCAACTCTAATTGGCTTTAAAAAAATTAGCTGTAAAGGCATCCTCTTCTAGAGTCTTTAGATCACCTATACTTTTCAAAGCTTTGAGGACTTTAGGTTACTTATGCAATTAATCTCCATTGAACATCTCTGTTCATAGTGTTACCACTTCTCATTATCCCAACATCAATACATTTAATACTTTCAGCTTTCTTTCCCACCAGATTCTCATAGAAAGAATAAACTTCCTCTTCCATTTCCATTTCCTCCTGCACTTCAGTTTCATAGCCATCACATCTCTCCATTTTCAAAATTCCCAGGGCTTTGTTTTTAGCTTTTACTGAGGGATGGAAGTAATTGTTGTTTCCATTCTCCAATCTTAGCCAATCTACTTTAGATTTTAGCATAGCAATATTCTCATCAATCTCATTCCATCTATTAACTTCTTGAATGCAATCAATAACTCTTTGAATCTTCATTTTCTCCATCTTATCCACTATCAAATCATTTTGTGTCAAACTTAACTCAGTTCTGCCTTGTTCCAGTTTCAGTTTTAGTTTTGTACCTTCCATTTGTTTTGTATGCATTTTCAGATCCTCTTGTAATCTGAGCAGTTTCCTCCAAACTTTAAATATAGGTCTTCCAATTAGTTCTTTACTCCAACTAACTTGTATAGATTTCAGAACTTCTGAATCCTCCAAAAGACAGTTTAGAACCTAAATTTTCTACTAAATTTCCTCAGTACTTCTTGCATACTGATTTCGATTAGGGTATGATAAGAGATTCCAGGTGCTAAATTTTCCACTCTGGTTGTTGGGTACTTTGAAACCATTCAACATTAGCTATCACCCTGTCAATCCTTAAATAAATAACACCCTTCATGTGTCTATTTGTCCATGTGTAGTAGTAGTCTCCCTTTGTTTCACATTCAAATAACCCTACCTTATCCATCATCAGTTGCAGATCCCAGAATTCCTGAACCTAGACATCATTTCCTCCAGTTCTATCCTTAGTTGTTAGGACATGATTAAAGTGCCCAAATATTATCCACAAGCCTTGCATTTTGTCTTTCATTTTCTCCATATCTGCCCACAATATTTTCCTTTTCTTCAGATGGTTATCAAAATAAACAACTGTATACAGCTCCATAAATCTCCATTTCTGCTCCTGATTTCACAACACATCATATGGTCAGTACTTTTTACTACTAGCAAATCAATTTTGTTCGGATTCCACAAAATCCATATTCTATCATTAGGATGCCAATCATAGTTATCAGCAAAACACCATTTATCTCCAAACCTTACCCTAACTTCCTCTCTTTTTTGTCTTTTCTAATTCTTATTTCAACCATAACAATAAGCATTAGATTCATGCCACACAGACGAGAGTTAATCTCTCTATTTTTCGCTGAGTTATTCATCCCCCTAACATTCAGGGATATAATCTTGGTATATGCCTGTAGGCATCAATAAGATCAATCCTGATTCTTAGGCTATCGGGTTTCTTCTTGACTTTACTGCCCGTTAAGTCATTCAGGTTTAGCTTCATTTTGCCCTTCCCTTTACTTTTAGTTTTTACCACACTCCAGTTATCTCGGGGTATCAATTCAGCATCAACCTCTTGTCTATAAGATTTCTCATCATCAATCACCTTTTTCTCCTTGACTTCAGTTGCTTTAGGCACCCATTGCTTCACAACTTTTGTTTAAATTTCCTCTTTCCTGCAATAGTGCCCTGCAATTAGGCACTTATCACATAATTGAGGCTTCCATTCAAGCACAATCTCCTGCTTAATCTTGTTGCCCTCAACATCTTTAATAGTCACTGAATCTGGAACTTTCTGAGAGATATCAACATCAACCAAAAATCGTGCATATGACACCCTCAACTTACTAGCAGTACACTCATCCGTGAATAATGGTTTACCCACAGCACTTCCAATCTTTCTCAGGCTCTTAGCTCCCCAAAGATGCAAAGGCAGTTTAGGCAAATTAACCCAAATAGGCAGAGTTTTCACTATATCATCTTTCATACAGAAATTCTTCTTCTAGATATGCAAGAACATACTCATATTAAAAATAGTGTAAGGCCACCTCCTCAATACCTCATCTCTATCCTGGATTGATTTAGATCTCAGAATGAAATAACCTTCATCATTATATAGCATCTCAAACAAATCAACAAATGACCAAAATCTAACCATATACTCCCTCCGTCTCTCTTTAAAGTTCTGAATTTCTTTTTGCATAACGTTTAAGACAAGCCTATGTGGCATCTATTTAATAAGTGATGATAGAAGAAATAGTTATGACCATATATTTATAACCAAGTGTAGAAAGATCATAAATAAGAAGTTACTAGTAGGATGGACCCAAAAGAAAAGTTGGAAGTTATTATTGGGACAGAGAGAATATCTTCTTAAAGCATTCATAGTCAGACCCCCTCTTATCACATACATAATCAGAGCAGAATCCCAGTATTTAATCTCCTCCTCAACATCCTCCAAATCAATTTCAACTTCTACCTCTCCATTCACAATTTTCAGAGCTATGATATCAATTTGTAAACCATTTTCTTGTACCCTATTCCCACTAAATAACATCAATCCACAGAGTTACTAGTTTTAGTTTCAGCTGAATCAATGCCTACCTCAATTCGATTCACCTATTGAATGATCTGTACATCCTGTTGGAAAATAAGTTGAATTCGTCAACTTTGGGCTCAGTTTTGAGTAGGACCCGAAATGAGTTGGGTCCGGTG
>JAULKK010251669.1:0-15272 GCA_032355705.1 Rubia peregrina
TTCCATTTTTGGCAAATTCAGAAGTGTGCAATTTGTGGTGGGACAGCCCAAAATGGAAAGTATGCAATTTAAGCTGGGACTGAGGGAGTACTATATTTTTATGATTAAAAAATGCTACTATATTTTATTTTTTCACAAATCATTTTTATTATATTAGAATAACGTGTTAATTTTTTTTTATGTTGAGATAATCATAGAGAATAGCAACAGGAAGTATCAACATTCTAACTTATCTCCTAGAGATAATTGCAAAAGGAGTTTTCTAAAGATGAATTTTGTTTATAGAGTTAATTTCTAAAATAACCCTGATCTTAGTGTGAAAGTGTCAATATAACTCTACAATTTTAGAATGTGCCAAACTAACCTTTGACTCCGCTGACTTTTTAGTCAATGTTTGTTTGGTCGGATTTTGATGAAAAGATGATTTTTTTCATTGTCTTCAAAAATAAAAATTAAAAAAAATGAAGAAAAGGAAAACCTTTGTTTCCCCATTCCTTTCTCACCATGTTACCAAAATCTTTTGACGGCCGCTGGTGGAACTTTAGGGTTAAAATATTTCGACGGCCGCTGGTTTTTCTCATTCTTCAGGCACAGGCCTTAGCGGTGGTACACGGCGGTGGAGGTGGTGAATTGAGGGTGGCGGTGAGGGTTGTGAATCGTGGGTTACTCATATGATTACTCAATCTGATGCGAAGACCATATCTGGCGGAGAAAAAGAGGGTCGCGACAACGGTAGGTGGATGTGGGGGAAGAGCGGTGGTGAGTGAGGGTGACGGTGTGCGGAGGGGAAGGAGCGGTGAAGGGCAAGAGCAACAATGGGCAACAGTGATGACAATGTTATAGTACGACGGGGCAATGGTTGGGGTACGACGGTGGGATTAACTTTGTCCTAGGGATATGGTTCCCCACTGTGGGATAACAGCGACGGTTGGGTTCTTTCCTGCTGAGCAACTCCGAGGGCAGGATGGCAGTGGTGGTTGTCGAGGAGGTTGACGAGGGCGGCGGTGGCTGGCCAAAGCTGAAAGGAAAGGCCCTAACATGGTAACTACTGGAAGACGAGGTCTGAGTTGATTGAAGTCAGGTGGAAGCTGTTTCGCTCGGTGATTTTGCTGCAGTAGGATTGGTGGGGGTACGGGCGATGGAGGTGTATGACGGAGAGGTTAACGTTAGGTTTCTGCCACCCCAGGATGAGGGCGGCGGTTGGGTTCTTTCCCGCCGAGCGGCACTGACACAGTGGGGTGAGGGTTATTGGGAAGACGGGTTACAGGTTTACGAGGAAGAAGGTTACAGTGTGGAAATAAAAATGGCGGTGGGAGGGAGCACGGTGGGGTAGTGGTGTAGCACGGCAGTGGCAACATTAGGGTTTAAAGAAGAAAGACAGGTTTTTTATAAGGGGGGTATTTTTATCATTTAATTTTCTAGTCATGCCTAAATTCATTTGTCAATGCTGAAATTAGGGGTTTGGCAATATCGGCATAAAGTTTTCAAAAGTTAGGGTTAGATTGACACATACAATAATTAGTTAGGGTTATATTAGCACTTTCAACCTAAAGTTAGGGTTTAAAATGTATTTTACCCATTTTAAAATATAAAATAGAAAAAGTGCTTATCCAACCCTATATAATTCACATAAAAATCAATATAATTTTCTAATTATTGAAAGTGCTAATATAACTTAGATAATAAGTGAAAATGCAAAACACCCTTTCCAACAACTTTTAGCCAGAATTTTGTGAAAACACATTTTTACCCCTCTGGAAAACCCAAAAAACTAAAATATAGATAATGTCATTATTGCTTTAGCATCATTAATACCCCAATTATTGCCACCGCACCACCTCCCGCCACCCGTTGCCGTAATAGGTAGGGTTATAACAACATATTATGAAACTAATATGGTTAAATCAGCACATTCCTAAAACTTACAGGGGTATATCAGTGTATTCGTAAAAAATGCAGGGTTATATTAGTATATACTATAAAAACAAAGTGTCGTATCAGTACAAAATAAATGACAACCACACGTAACTACTATTTCAACCACTTATACCGATCGCTGACATTATAGAGGGTGATTCTGGAGGCGAAGGAGGTGCTCTGGCGAGGTCGATGCAACAGACGTTGGCGTGGAGGTGCGGGAACCCTTCCTAAATGGTATCTTCATTCAAAATTCTCCTTACTTCTCTAGATTAATGCAATTTTTAAGTTTTATTCTATGATTTTCTTTTGCTTCATGTCATATGAATAGATATATGCAGTATATATGGTAAAAAATATAGGAGTTTTGATTATTTTTTAAATTTTGTTGTGTTTAGTCTTTATTAATGATTGGATAACCTCTGGTTTTGTGTGTAGTTGTTTTTTGCTGTGTGCTTTGACCTATAATTTTAAATGTTGATGAGTTTTGAAATGAGGCAGAGATATGTGATAGTGACGTTTCACTACTACAAACTAAACCTGATGTCACACTTTGAAAGTGTTTCTTTAGGTGCTAATAATATTAAATTGAACCTATTGCAATATTTTTACTAGTATTACCTTAGGTGGTATAGATCTAACACAACACTTTTCAAATTTCAGGTAACACTTTTCAAATTTTAGAAAACACTTTTCAAAGATTTGACTAACACTTTATAAGTTATTGAATCATTTTAATAAGTGTCGCAAGAAAAGTGTTACAATAGCTCTAATTTGTAGTTGTGTTAATATGAATGAGGGTGTTATTATGTTGCCCGTTAAGGCCAACCGAGTGTCTTACCACACCCTTTGCTTTTATAGTATGTGCTGACATAGCCTTACACTTTTTACGAATGAGATGATATAACATTATAAGTGTTAGAAAAGAGCCGACATAACCCTATCAATTTTCATCAATGGAGAAGCTGATCCTCACGCTTATTCACCTAGCCATGAGCCTACGACCTAACTTACAAGCACATAAGATGGTGGTGAGCACTGACAAACTCATGAAGCAAATCCTTCATAAGCCAGAATCATCTTACCGCTCAATGATATGGGTCATTGAGCTAGGGGAATATGAAATTATATTCATTCCAAGAACATCCATTAAGGCCTAAGCAGTATTAAAGTTCTTGGCATATATGACAGAATTATTGCACCTTGATCTAGCCAGCTCAAAGCCTGAAACATTAAGTCAAGATAAAGGAAAAGAAAAAGTCAACCAAAATGCGTGGACATTTTTCGTTGATGGAACCTCTTCAAAGAAAGGTTGTAGAACGGGGCTTCTACTAGTCATCCCTGAAGGTGAAGGACATATATACCCACTTCGTTTCCAATTTCCCCTCACCAATAACGAGGTAGAATATGAGGCACTCATTGGAATATTAGACCTAGTTTTAAAGATGGGTATACGAAGAGTTCATGTCCATACTGACTTCCAAGTGGTCATCCAACAAGTGTTAGACGACTACATCGTCAAGGAAAGGTAGCTGATCAAGTACTTAACAAGATAAGACAACTCATTCTCTGGCTCTAGTACTTCAATATCACACATGTTTGACGTTTTGAAAATATAAAATCAGATACACTAAATAAACTAGCAACCTCAGGATAAGCGTCACTCTAAAAAGGGAAAGACATTGTCATCCAGCTGGACCCAATCCACAGCACGGAAAACCACAATAGTAGCCCACAAACAAGAAGATGAATCAATTGAATAGGGTCGATCATAAAATACTTTTTCCACGGCCTCACGTCCATCGCCATTACTGAAGCCAGGAAAGTCGATCTAAAAAAAAGGTTCCTCACACCTAGCTCAAGTATATCGGACCACAATAATATGCACTGATATGCATGGGAGATAGTGTAGGTCACATTAAGGCGAGCAAACTCTAGAAGAAAAAAAAATCCTTCGGTCAGGTTTATTGCCTAAAAATATTTGAAGATACACATACATTTTCCCAAAAATGTAGTAACTGCCAGCGGAATGCCACGGTCACATGGAGACACCAATCAGTAATGACAGGAGTCTACGACCCATGACCATTTAATAAATGGGGAACATACATCTTAAGTTTATAACTAACCGGTTCAGGTGGGGCAAAATTCCTCCTCGTTGCAACCAGTTACTTCACTAAGTGAGATGAGGTAAAGCTCCTCAACAAGATAATATCCAAAGAAGCAATTGCGTTCGTTTGGCATAACATAATATGCCGCTTCGGTATACTAAGGACGACCATCTCACTAAATGGAACACAATTTACAAGCGAAGAATTAAAAAGTGGTGCAAGAATTAAAAGTTCACCTCGGTAGCACATCCCCTGGCTTACAAACAAGTCGAGGTCACAAATCGAACCATAGTCTAAGAATTCTAGAAACGGCTAGAAGGAAAACAAGCAGGATGGGTGGAAGAATTACCTACTGTCCTATGAGCATAGAGAACAACCCCTAGAACACCAATGTCAAAAACACCTTCAACCTGATGTATGGTCATTAAGCATTCACCCTCACAAAATTAAGCATCCCTAACCCAAGAACCATCAACTACGACGAGGAGGGCAACCAAGAGGACATGAGAACAAACATGGATATCCTTGATGAGCAAAGATAAATTACTAACATCGGAGAGGCTCGGTACAAGCAGAAGATGGCGAAGTCATACAATGACAGAGTCCTTTCAACTACATTCAAGGTGGGAGACCTAGTCTTACACATAAACGAAATCAGCCTTGCTGAAAAGACAAGAAAACTATAGTCCACATTGGAAGGCCCATATAAAATCACAGAGGCATACAAGCCTAACAGCTACTTTTTGAACCGGATGGACGAGAAACCTATTCCAAATATGTGGCACGTAGCCAACCTTAGGAAATACCACATGTATGCCTAGGGTTCCTATATGGACGTATTATACATAGGCCTCGATATCATCTGTGGCTTAAGAAGGAAAATCACCCGAGGCTTCGTAAAATAAGGGCAATTCCCTAACCCGCGACCGAAGCAAGAAATTTAGCCACGAGTTTGCAAAATAAGGCTAATGCCTCACCACACGATTTAAGCGGAAAAATCACTCGCGACTTCGCAAGATAACGGATCAAACCCCTTCTTAAAATTTAGGTGCAAAGTTGACACACCCTCAAGATAAAACAAGGTGTCTCCATACATAGGCACAATAAGAAAGGATAATCCAATACCAAAATACAAAGGTACAAGTTCTCACCCGATCCTCTACCAATTGAGAAATCTAGTACTACCAGCACTACCCTGCTTCTCAGCTTCTAAAATACTAGTAAGTAAAGAATCCATATGCCATAAGCAGAATTGGTTTCTCTGGCCCATCCATTATTGTTAATAGTAGAATTTCTTGTCCTCGATTGGGTCATACTCCTCACGATCAAGTTGATAACTCATCAGTTCCACAATCTACTCATAATGATCAATGGATTGACACAATGCATTATTACCATCCTCAATCTTTCTGATGTATGCCCCTATTTCCAGGTAAATATCCTCGAAAGATAGAAATAAAACAGATTTGGCCACCCAAACCGACTCTCCACGTAAACTACGTACACTCAAAGATAAAGAAGTGACATCAACACCTAACTTCAAGATTAACCATTGTTAAGCTTCAATTATCATTGAAAAGCCGCTTATTAACCTTTTCTAGACTTAGGATCAATGCAACATGAAAATCATACTTAGACTGTGATAGCAAAGCTGAAGCCTAAGCAGATGATACCTTCTCCTTCAAAACATCCAACTTCTTATATGCCATCTCCACAAGGGCAAAAGTCTTATCTAAAATTCTACTTTTATGTTGCAATTTGACAATAATGAACTTCAAAACTAGCCTCCAGTCCTCCTCTTTTCAAAGTTGCCCACCAGCTCGTCACATGGCTGGATGCAGACAAAACCTAGCTTTTGATATTCATCATCCAATTTACTAATTCATGTCTCATACACATCATTCTTCTTGTTCCAAGAGGACACAAAGTCCAAGCACCGGGATAATGCACCCTTTATGGAACCTATTCACCCTATTCACCCACTCTTCACTATGGGGCGCCAGATAGAGAGATCCTCACAAACCCCGATAATTCCCTGAGATTATCAAGACAGTCATGGATAATTATAACCGACTCACCAACCCCCATATCCTGAGCCAACAGATGCCCTCATTCTAACAGCATGCCGCTGAGCCTTAAAAACCCGTGACTTAGGACAAGGCCATCCCACATCGGACTTCTCATTCAACATTGCCACAAACCAGAATGTTATGAACTGCACAATCCAAACAACCGTAAAGAAGTAAAAAATGATGGAGGCTCAAAAGGCAAGCCCCCACCAGGCCGCCAATAACGTTGACATAACTACCTCCTCCAAGCACAACCAACACCTACAAGATAGTAGTAAACAGTAAAAAACAATACAGAGAAATGCCACCAAAGAGCAAACTACATGTTGGTATATCAACATATATTTGGAATAAACAAGTATAACCACCACACTAGTCCTAACTAAGCAAATTACTTAGCTACAAACTTGATCGGCCAGCGAGAGAACCTTCTCATCGCCTGTCATAGTAGCAGGGCCACATAGTGAACTATGATACTGCATATTAACTAAACAGTTAAGAAGTACCTCCAAACTAGGCAGGTTAGATAAACAGTCCAAATAGTCAATCAAGGGAAATGTAAATCAAATGCCATCCACCCTCGCTTGAAATAATTGGTCCACCTTATGCTGATGCCAAGTAAGACCTTGCTTTATCTCTGATGCAAGAGGAAGATTGCACACACACCCAGGATCTCAAGATTGCAATCGCATATACCCCACATACTTCCCAAACTTGCAAACAACTCCGAAAAACTTTGTAACTCAAAGAAACCCCTAGTTTTCAGGACTTGGCAAACCAAATCTTTCGTATGCTGGGAGCATTAAAACCCGTAGTACATAGGCATATGTTTTCGTCCCACGACTGTTGCACTTCTTCCTCAGACAAATGACGATGGTCACGAGCACTCTTCAACTCGTCCATAAGGCCAACATCCTTAATGGCAGGTTCAAGCACTCTCAAGCTACGCTCCAAAACAGGTAAATCATCCAGAACATGCGAAGATAAAATAACAACATATAACACTATATTATCACAACCATCGACACATCAACCAATACCACCATATATCAACATACCATGTTATAACGCTCAGCCACGGCCTCATCGCCACACACACACACACATCACAGTCGCATCCGCACCAGTTCGATGCTTTTTCTTCAAGGGCCCCTTGACCCCCTCACAAGGAAAAGCAAAAAACCTATCAACACTTGTTAACGAAGGCTCTTGCTTACGAACACTGTCTAAGCTCTGAGTCAATGACCGAGAGGTAGATAGCTTATCATCCCCAAATTTAAGCTTGGGCTCTACCATACTCCGATGAGCAATAACATGCCTAAAATAATGCAATTCTAGAAAGACCCATTTCTGGAAAAAAAACAGGGATCAAACTCCTAGGACTTGAAGGGAAATAAATACATTGCCGACATCAATTTGAGAAAGACGCCGCACATACCTGGGATTCTGGGAAGAAAACACAAAATAAGATGACACCACCAGTTTTGAGAAGTACAAGCATTCTCGAATTCCAAACCCAATATCTCCTGCACAAAGGAAATTAGATACAATTCACACTCGACGTCTCCATTTATATAGTGGTGCTCCACACAGATGAATTTACAAATACAACCAACCAATGCAGCTGTTGGCATACCCAGGAGTCACACAAAAACTAAAAAGCCATCAGATGGACGGAGCCTTGAGAATATCAAGCTCATGCATCATAATGCACATGCGATGATTACAACAACCTCACAAATCCAAACTCAACCAACTTGATGGATACACCTACCCGCGAAGTGTCTCACAACAAACAACATACATAAGCTAAGCAGAAGATATACATAATGTTACTAACTCAATCCTCCACGACAAGAGGAGTTTATGGTATAGTTATGGCATGTATGCAACTCACTGAACTAAGCAGGGCGCGACTGAGGTGCTCACGCTAGCAAACCGACGACAGCACCTCACTAGACTGCCCAAAGCCAACAATGCGTAAAACACACATCAGGCTACGACTTCATAAAGTTATCACGATAAACAAGATCTAAGAATCATGGCCCACCATACCCACCATGTTGGCTCGCAAGAACATGCCCTACGTGGGTAACTACTACCTGGATATAGGAAGGACAAACCTATAAATAGCCGAGGGACAAAAGAGCCCAAGTAAGCAATATCAAGATAACCTATATTATCCATTGCTCATAGAAACTGGCTTTAGCATTGAAGTCTTTACCTCAAATCCAATTTGAAAGATTCTTGCAGGTGAAACAACCGAGCATTCAACATTGACAAGGGTCACCGTTATTATTCACAGAGACCATACCACATCAATAGTGTTTCCACGAAGATCATTAACGAGATAGAATTTATGGTAGGAATTTGTATAAAGATAAAGTCAATGATCTTTATAATTTTTTGAGATAAAGTATTAAGATTTTTTTTCATTTTTTAAACAAATTAATAAACAGGTTGGGAGTTCACTAAATTCTAGTGTTATATCTTTAAAAATTGAAGAAAATGCTTCTCCGTACAATTGAATTTTTAGAGTTTAACGTTTAATAATTAATCTATTTTGTACATTAAAAATTATAAATAAATTAATATTTATAAATATATGTTACAATAAATATTATATTGACAATTTAGTTACGTAAATATAAATGTAAATTAATCTAAAATACTTCCTCCATTCCTCTAATTGTGTTTTATCTCTTATTTTTTCACTATTCAATAATAATATTAATATCTTAAATTATGTATAGTAATAAATTATAAAAATTAGATAATCTAAAAATAGGTGTTATAGTAAAAGTAACAATATTTCCCACGCTAATTTTCATATTCATATGTTTGTAAATTTTAACAACCCAAACAACATTAATTTTACTGATAAATAGTGAAATAATACATATTGATGGACAGGGAGTATATAAATTTAAACTAAATAATTAATGTGCGTTAGATAGAGTAGCATATTTTGCGTTCCAAACACGGAATTTCACTTTTTAGAGGGCCAGGATACGATACTGTAGGTGGTAGTGGACGATGAATCACATCTGTGATTTTGTTACTGTACCTAATACTGTTGTATATTCCTTCTTTCGACTGGTCTTAATTCATTGGTCAAATATACACTGTTTTCTACTTAATTTATTCGTGTATAAAGTAGTCCCACTAGTAGCAGATATCGAACCATCATCCTTTGCATTTGTTCCGTAACGAAGAAAAGTATGAGATCGTTTTTAGCTCTCTTCGTTCTCATCCTCCTCCTGTCGGTACGTTTGATTTACACTACAACAATCTATAATTTCCATGCTTATGCTCTACATGCATGTACTCCTTCTTTCCCATCTTAAATTTTGGAGAATTTTTTTACGGTTATAAAAACACATGTATTACCGTTAATATGTTTAATTCCATATAATAAAGATGTATAAATAGTTGATATAAGAAAAGCAGTGGTGGAACTGAGGGGGTCGAGACGGTGCAGCTGTCTCGGCTTAGTTCCGACAGTTGAGGGAGTTTTTGTTTCCCCTGAAAATTTTAACCCCTAAAAGTTTTTGCTCCACCCCCGATCTTCTCAGAATTTTGGGAAATAAAACGTTTTATTTTTTATCGGTATAATTCAGTCCCCTCAGATAAGATTCTAGTTTCGTCACTGGTACGAAAAATCTAACAATATACATATGATAATATTATTACTTATATATCTATTTAAATATATTTTAAAAATTTGATAGATAACCGTGTCAAATAGTAAAGCGTGAAACACAGAGAATTTGTGTTCTAAATCTTTTCCGTATTTTCCCAGGTTTTTTCTGAGATTGATGGGAGAAGAAGTCCAGGAAGCAGCTACTGGAAGAGTGTGATGAAAAACGAACCAATGCCCCAAGCAATTGCAGGGCTTCTAACGTCTCCTGATTCCGGCGATATTCAGACAGCTAAACCTACACTGGATTTCGATATCCGGCCTAATGTCATAATCTATCATGCTGATTCTTCAAGAAATTAAGACTCCAGATTAATTTCAACTGATCATGGATGCTGGTGACGTCACCTTAACATCATCAACGGATCATAAGTTGCTTAGAAAAAATATTTCGATTATAGTTAAATGCCTAAGGCAAGGTGACATTGTTTCAGACAAGATTATGTATTGCTTGAAGAGTAGACTGCATTTGTAAGTAATTGTTGTACTGATTCAGAACAAAGTTTAGATTACATATATGTGTGTGTGCATCGTGTTTCAAAAAATTTCTACCTATACTTACATTTTGTTTAATCCAATTGTTTGTCATTGTTTTCTAAAATTAAAACATCAATAGTTCCAAAGGTACTGGAGTTTTTGTCATCCTTCCCTGAATGTTTGAAATTCTTGATCATTTCTATATTGGCTGCTTCAATTAACTCAATTGAAGGTTTTGCTGAGTGTTTTCATTTTGGAAAACAAAACATCTGATGCGTTAGCAACAAACCCTGGAGTGACCCGGGGGGAGAGTCTCCGACGGTCAAGTAAGTCTCAAAAAATGAGGTAGCTAACCCCGAATAGGCAAAATTGACAGAATAACAAAAATAGAAGACATACACTTGTAAAACCCTAACATTTTTAGCTCTTAGCCTAGCTTCCTTCCTCTTTCCTCGAGGTCCAAAGGCCACCCATGGTCTCGTGGGTCTCGAAAGGTCTCTTGGGCCTTCCTAAAGGGTATTTGGCATCTCGTCCCAAAAGGGGTCTTAACCTAATATATTAACAAAAGCCCCCCCAAAAAACTAAGTGATTTTCCGTCCTTGAAGACACATGTTATTGACGGCCATCTCGATTGAGGTACTGACCCTTTGATAGCTTAGATTTGGCCTGTGATGGCTTGCTCTTTATGGGAGACCTAAGTTTCGAAAGAAGCCTTCGAGACTTAGTCTGCGACGGATGAGCACTTAGCTTTTCTCAAACGATTCAAGTTTTGAAATTTCAAAAGGCGCATGAAGGAGTAAATATCAGGAAGTCTGTGAAAGGATTTATTAATGCGGGTTTTCTTTCTTTTACGCCTTTTCAGAATTTTACTTTTCCCCAAGGTAATCATTACTTTTCCCCAAGGTAATCATGGGGAAATAATTGGGGAAGGTATTTCTACTCATTCATTACTAAATAGATGTACATTGAAGTGAGTTGAATTGTGTTAAATTTATCGTTTAGGGTTTAGGTTTTCTAGGGCAATGTGTTGTATGAATGGGGAAAGTGTTTCCACATATTTATTACGTAATTGGATGTATTTATAAAACTTGAATGGTGTTGAATTAATAATTTTTTGGGTTTAGAGTGTTTTTAGGGTAATATGTTGTTTTGTATTAATGTCATATCAATGCAGGCAGTTGGTAATGGATCGTATTGAACTCATTGGTAATGACCTAAGGAATTTTCTCGATTACATTCCTTTGGTTGAATTATCTATTGTGCTAGTGTTTGAACATGCATCCAAGAATGGCATGGTTCATGAACGATGCCTGTGTAAGGATTGTAGGAATGATGAATGTTTAGGGAGAAAGAAATTACGTGAATGGGAGGTCGTCGCCGTACCTCTCAAAGATACAATTTAGAAGTCCTAAATTCGTACTAAATACAATTAAGTCGATAGTGGCAAATGGGGTTGTCCACAGAGAAACAGGATTCTCCTAAGCGTTTACATATGTAAGGTTGGATACAAGCCTAGATATAGTTATACACATGTATAAAAGCATGTAAAGAGGGGGGTTTGGGGTTGTTTTTCCTAAATTATGAAAGTAAAGACAAGACAACTAGCAAAGTCAAGTAACTATGCTAATCATGCAACACACTAATAAAAATGATAAAAACTACAAATGACAAAGCCTTGGGGCAATAGATATCCGCTTCCGAACCTCTTATCTATCATTGAATCTACAACCTATTTACTACTTTAACTACTTGTTGTGAAGATAAATCTTCTACCCTTCTTTGATAGTAGTTTACAAGAGTGAATTCGACATCTCTCGCTATACCTCACTAATGACCCTTTTAGTCGTTCAACGCCAAAAAGTATCTCATTAGTGGCATTAGGTAAAAATAATCAACAAGCTTGGTAACATTTATAAACACTACACTGTGTCTAAGCATTGAACTAATTCATGCGTTTATACAAGACTAGTCAAACACGTTCAACGTTCATAAAATTCTCTCATTTGCTACACAAAACAAACATGATAAGCAATTAGGCATTATCACATTCACCTAGCATTCATCAAATCATCAACCATATTAGAAGCTCTAATCCATGCTCTTGGATTCCATATCAAAGGAGAGGAAAATTAGCTACTTTCTCCATCCCTAACAAGCAATAATACAAGCATTTCATATATACTCAAACTTTCAAAAACCATTAATGTATTCAACAACAAAATTCAAAGCACAATAAATGCACAATAGAGAAAGCATTATATAGATAGAAATGATTATCAAGACATGGATAAGGAAGCTTCAATCCATTGCTCCCAAGGAGATTACTAGCCTAAATAATGAAAACACATAACTAATCTACAAATACTAAGAAAAGAATAAGAAATCTAGGGTTTTGAAAAGAGGAAATTTGGCTAAGAAGAAGTGAGAAACGAGGGGATGAAGTGCTATTTATAGTACAACAAAAATGGGAGTAAAAAGCAAGTTTCGGGGTAATTTTTACAACTCGCAATGCCTTGTTCATGACTTGTGACGTCTTGTTCGTGACTCGCGATGCCTTGTTCGCGACTCGTGACGCCTTGTTCATGACTCGCGATGCTTTAGTGTCAAAAATACCTCCCAGGAATCCTAATTCGCGAGTCGTGACACATAATTCGTGAGTCACTACAAAATTCATCCTATTTTGTTTTGTTTCCTCCGGGTAAACCGTTGATCCGTTTTGAGAATTCTTGTAGTTGTTTTGTATCATACTTGAGAGACAAATCCAATGGTTCCACCCTTGGAGGTTCGTTCTTCTCAGATAATTCTTAGAACTCTGCTTGAAAACATAGATCATTCTTCATCCTCTAATTTGCTCTCCTTCTTCACTTTAGCTTCTACCACTTTGTAAGTGTGCTTCCTAATTCTATAATTCTTGTGAATGGCCTTCTTCAATCTTCTACCATCCATGAAAATGGCCTTCTCTAAACCACTTCGAAGTTCTTAGGAGCAATCTACATATTAAACTCACAAAGAATATAGATGCTCGTGAGGATAAAAAATCCATTAGACTCAAAATAAGTTACAAAATGAAGGATTTAGATACAAAAAATTAATATTGTTATCTAAACCCCTTATGATGTAAACCTGCCTAAATATAGAAATTTCCTAATAAAAAGATAACAAAATATATGTTAAATGCTTCGGAATATACATGAATTTGACATCTCATCAAATCTCCCACACTTAAACTTTTACTCATCCTCAAGTAAGCAAAAACAAGCAAAGATCCAAGTGTAAACTAGCATGAAAACATTTTCCCAAAGCACCCAAGATCTTATTCCTAGACTACTCGAACCCCTAAGACATAAGAATCTCTCACACTCTCACGTCCCAAAGCCTAAGATAATCTAAACAACCATCATACCAATCAAAGGTGAGGTATAAATAAAAGTGTAAAACTACATTACTTTACCAAAGATGCTACAAAATAGACAAATCAAGAGAAGCATAATTTTTTCTTCTTCAATTTTTCACATTTTGCCTAGGAGCCCTCTCGGGTTTCATCCTAGCTTCACACCTTTTTTCTTTTTCAATGCTCACCCTCACATTTTTACACACCATTTGGCCTCTCATTTTTGCATAAGTTTCCCTTTCGTATTTTCAACCTATTTGGTCTTCCCAATTTTGCCTAAGTTGCCCTCTCGGGTTTTTAACTTAGCAGGATTTTTTTAACAAAACAAATCAAAGTAGAGCATATGCACACTACAATACAATAAAATGAGACATGTTCCTCTCCCCCACCCTTGAAACACACATTTTCCTCAATGTGAACAAAAGAACAAGATAAATAAACAAGGTAGAAACAAAAAATACTCACTACTAGGACCTTAAAGGTCCTTCCCGGTGGTAGCAATGCTCACTCCTCAATGAATGTTCTCTCCTCCATGTTCTCTCAATCCGCCCAATATGCAACTTCAACTCATCCACTACAAATCCACAACTATGCAAGTCTCGATCAACACTGACAAAAGGCAACAACTAGTATTACTCCTAGATGATGGTTTTGGTGGTGGTTTTGGTGGTGGATTGTGGTGGTGTTTTTTGGTTTTGGGGTAAGAGTATGAGGACAAGGGTGAGGTAATTTTTTCAATTTATTTTCAAAATAAAAATCCACTAAAACAATTTAAAACTCAGGCTGCTTCCCGAGAAACTCCGTATATTTAAGGTCGCTGGCATGAACCTAATGTTATCCATATGGTGAAGGTTTTATCCCTCCACCATGAGCTTCCAAAAGTAGAGAGGTGGGAGTAGAAATCCTTTAAGGAAAGGATTTTGTGGTGGTGGAGTTTGTCTTAATGGAGATGGGTGGTTTGAGAGTTTGGCATAATCATTTGGCGTTCCTATTGTCTCCTTCAAGAATTTCAAAAATGGCGGAGTTGGTTCAATTGGTGGAGGTGGGGCGATGATGGCAAGAATAATTAATATAGGACAATCACCCCTTGCTCAACTTCCTTCAGTACCCCAATTTGTCAAGGTAGAAGGATTTGCACTTAGATCCGAGCTCACCTCCGGTTGTGATAGAAACTTGTCGGAATCTCTAGCTTCCAAACAACTCAGAGAAGATGCAAGTTGACTAATTTGGGTCTCCAAGTTTTTGAATCTTAAGGAAGTGCGAGCCTCCAAATCTTGGACCATATTTGATATTGCTTGCATGAGTTCCTCATTCGAGCTTGAACCTCCTCCTTGAGCATGATTTTAGGATATGGCATAAGGTGATGAACGCCAATCATTTTGCTCATAGTGTTAGTTTTCAGGTGAATTCTCATACCACAAATTCGGATTACCACTCCACTACGGATTGTAAGAATCATAGTATGGATACCATTCCTGAGCTCCTTGACCTTGGAAACCAACAACTCCAACCTCTTAATATCATTCCTCATGATACCCTTGGTTTCAAAAACAAAGGGTTATATTCTCCTCATAGTGCTCCTATCTCAACTAATAGCAAGGCTCGGT
>JAULKK010251779.1:0-15272 GCA_032355705.1 Rubia peregrina
TATTGACCGGATATGAAATGACAAAAATAACCTTGCCCCCATAAGCTGAATTCTCATTTGAACTCTTTTCAGCTTACTTTTCCAGTTATGGGGACAAGGGTATTTTCATAATTTCAGATTTAGTCAACACCCAAATTGAAGGGTAAATGCCGGAACAATGAAAAAAGGTTATACTTGCACATTTTGTCATATAGTTAGGATTATTTTGACACTTTCTCATTTTACAAGATTATAATAATACTTTTATCATAAAGTTAGAATTGGAAGTGTAAAATTCTGATGGTACATGATAATAAAACTACCACGTGATATCTTTTTAGATTTGCTGTAAGTCAAACATGATACTCGAAAATCCTATTGTTTAATATGTGAGGCGGTGTAGTATATCCATTTTAGTTATAGAAACACGATCTTTTAATAAATGCAGGATGTTGTGGGAGGGACTGCCCATCAGAGTATTCAGAAATGTAAGTGGAACCGGAGTCGGGTACCCGTGGAAGCCGATGCAGGTGTTGGCGAGTATATGGGACGGCAGCAATTGGGCCACGGACGGCGGCCGGACCAAGATCGATTGGGCTCACGCGCCTTTCACCGCCGAGTTCGCCGGGTTTCAGGTTAATGGTTGCCCGGAGTCACGCGATGACTGCGGGTCGAGTAAATATTGGTGGAACCGGAGTCCATACTCGGAGTTGACTCCGGGTCTTAAGATTTGGTTGAGTTTAATCAAGCCCCTTTTGAGATATGATTATTGCACTGATACCACCAGGCATCCCGTTCCTCCACCCGAGTGCACAAGTAATTAGATTTTCTCAATTATTTTATGATTCTTTTGAATGGATTATCCGAAATTTGTACCATTATGTCCCATTCTTGTATTGAATATTGATGTTTATGTGGATCCAAGTTAAAAGGTCGAAGGTAAAATTTCAATCATGTCAAAGTTATGTTGTTCCAAGTTCCAATCAAAATTTCAATCTATCCACCTTCACCTCATCTCCAAGTGCTATACACAACAAAAAGGGCATTATGCATTTCACGCATTTTCTATTTCTTTGATCACACAGTTAATCTTTTCATATGAAACAGTCGAGAACAGTTGTTGATAATATTTTAAACAAAACGATGGTTTTATCGGCACTAAGGAAACTGGAGTCTATATTTGCACTTATGAAAAAATTGAGATTTTTTGAGAAGATTTTATGTAATCAACTAAATTACATATGAAACTACTTGAATCTATTGAAACTTATTGAACATTGAAACTCCATCTACTTGAATAGTTGGGAACGCCCTCCTAAGAACACTTAGTTGTTGTACCGACATCGAACCACCACCACCAAAGTCAAAAACCACCATAATCAGACCTTCATGGACCAACTTGAGAAACTACAACAACACACCACTATAATCACACCTTCATGGACCATCTACTGCTTGAGAAACAATAATAACACTCCCACAATACAATCCCTATCAAGAAAATACTCTAAAATTTAGTATTTTTCATAAATGTGTGGTTTGAGCCACAAATATCTCTGTTACAGAAAGTGTGGATTAATTATTGAATTAAATCCCAATTCTCTGTCACGATCCAAGCAATTACAGAAAACAGAAAGGTAATTTGCAGCTCAAATGAGCTGAGAGTTCAGATTTGGATGAGAAAGAAAATTAGAATTGTATTGAGATGAGAAAGGGAACAATCGTGATCTGCAATATACCAACTATCAGATGCTTTCTAATGCATTAAGAGGAAGTATTTAAAGACAAAACACTAACTACTATACCGGAATTACAACTAATTTTCCGGTATGATAAACCAATCGCCGGAGCTGATTCTGAGCTGATTCAAAGCTGCCCCCTTTTAACATGGAAGGACTAATTTACCCTCTTCACTCTTTAAGATCATGACAAATCCTCCCTCTTAAAATCAAGCTTGTCCTCAAGCTTGAGCAAAAAAAAAAAAAACTTCGGCTTCCATATGGTTTAGTTACCGAAATTGCCGATCCGTTTTTGAATGATCTCATTTTCAAGCAATCTGGACAAAGCAATATTTGTTCTTCCATTATAGCTACACAGCCTTGGTCATCATGTTTATTTTCATTTTTGCATGAAGATTGTATTGGCACATGAGTTCATTTAATTTTCTGTGCCCATAACCAATAATATAGGGCAGCCCGTAATTTTTGACCTTTTTGCATGAAGAATGTTTCCGTTCCACACATTTTCCAAGATAGTTTGGAGCAACTGATAAGAAATCTCCATGAGCCAAAAACTCATCAAGTTCACTGGGTTTATCACCATCAGCAAGTGGTATTCACTCAATTCCTTCATAACTTGGACACAATCACCAAAAGCAAGAACTGGCAAATGGCCTTCCTCAAGGCTTAAAACTGTGTGAGCTGCAGGCACGGTTGATGATATGAAATCAATTCCATCTACAGATTGTTCAGTGTCCCTCTCCTGATCCAGATTGGACATACAATTTTCAGCAATCACAACAATAGTTTGCTGGTTTTCATTTGCCTCAAATCTGAAAATTTTCGACCCCCTAAAGTTTTCATGATCAAACTCAGCTCCAAGGACCTCGGTTTTGTCAGATTGTGATTCTCTATTTTTTTTTCTTCTGATCAAATCCGGCTCTAAAGGATTCAATTACCTCAACATTACTGTTCTTATCCCGATGTTTATTTGCTCGTGCTTCACAAGCCTTGCTTTGATCAGTATCAGTTACAATACCTACCCATATTTTACTGAACCAATGATGATCAGTACCTGCTCTTGTCTTAATGAACTTCCTTTGGTCAGTTTCAACTATATTTTTCTTACTGATCTTCTTCTGATCAGTTTCAGCTACATTCGCTTGCACCTGAGTACTGAATTGATCCATTCCAGCCTCTTGATCTATTCTATCTTTCATAGCCTTCAATTGAGAGTACTGATCTGGTCTATCTTCCATAACCATCCCCTGATTAGTTCCTGCTTCAGACTCAATAATCCCTACCAGATCAGTTCTTGCTTCATCTTCACTAACCCAGACCTGACCTTTTCCTTCTTCAGTAACCTTCACCTGATCAATTCCTTTAATACCCCTTACACGATCATCTTCTGCATTAGTAACCATCACCTGATCATTTTCTGCATAAGTAACCTTCACTTGCACCTCTGCTTTAGATTCCTCTTTAACATACACACTAATGTATTCATGAAGAACCTTACTAACCCAAAGAAACTTTATACGACCACAAAAACCAGCTTCAACAATGCCCGGATCAAAGGATCTGAAAGTTTCAACAAATTTATAAATCTCATTCATATGCAAACCATCCATCACAATACTGAAATTCGAAGAGCACAGTTTCGGCAAGAATAAAGTCCCTCCCTTAAATGTCGTCATTAGTTCCACCCAAGATTTAGGAGTTTTGTTCATCTTCTTATAAATCTGAATTTTCATTAATATGCAAGAAAGATTCCCCAATCCTTCATAACTATCATCCGTCCCTCCTTTGAAAATAGTGATCACTTTATCCCAAGATTTGAAAATACTATCAATCTTGCGAATGTTCTTAGCTGTATACTCATATCCATCAAGTATAATATCTCCGAAAACAGGTTCACTCTTTACTCCATAACCAGCAGAACTAACACCATTCAACCACATCCAATTTGTTTCAAACTTTACAGGGTTATAACACCTCACATGCTCAACACTCTCACTGTTTTTATCAACCCCTACCACCCTCTCAATCTGAGGCCAATCATTATCATAGAATTCACATAAACTGGCTACTTCATTCAAAGCTACAGGATCGTTGGCTTCCAACTTTAAAACTTCATCATTATGTCTCAAATAATCAACAGAAATCACCATTTTATCAACAACATCCATACTGAGATGAGTAAGAGATTTACCCTTGAGAAACTTCGATTTGTCTTTTTGGTCTGTAGCTAGTGCCGTGACCAATTCCTCTTTCTCCAGTTGCATTCGAATTTCATCAACCGCATCAATCCACTCCTCCATTTTCAGCCGAAGAATGTCGTTCTCACCGATTTGTTCATCCAGGGTTTCCGATGGACTTGGAATAAAACTATCAAACATTTCAAATTCTGGCTCGGCAGAAGAAGTCGGTGACCCAATTCCTATCTCGTTTGTGTTGAATGACATCTCCAGCTCATCAATTTCTTCCAATTGATCATTATTCTGCTTGGCATCTTCTTCACCTAGTTCTTCAAGTTCCAGCGCGCTCCAAACCTCGACGAATTCGTACTCCGGTGACAGAGGGTAGTTCATTTCCGGCCAGAAATCACGTTCCGGATCCATCGCGTCCCAAATCTCCACCATTTCAATGTCTGGATTCACTGCAATCTTGACTGGGTCGGGTGGTTTATAAGATAACCGTTCCCACCAATTTCCAAAAGCTTGAAAGCAAAAGAATGAAAAATCTCTCCAAGACACATTTCTATACTCTTTTAGAATGAATTGTACCAGCTTAAGCATCTCTTTTCAAGTACGGTTGTAGAAGTATTATCTTTGTTCTATCGGGAAACATTGATAATACTTCATCGCACTGCTCTAACCATGCCCTTGGATTGTTACCGAAAAATTCTTGAAGCATCATTATTGCCAAGGGTCGCTAGCTCTGATACCAATTGTAACGATCCAGAGAATCGAGAAGATTTGACAAGTAAATTCACGTGTTTGGGAGTTTTGAACTCTAGAGTTTAGACGAGAAAAAAATAAGAATTGAGATGAGAAGAAGAACAATAGTGACCTAAGGTTACACAATTTTCCTATCCGACTAACATCTACGATGAATCTACTTATACTAGTAATTGGTAACTGTTTCACTGATGTTCCAACTAAATTTTTTGGTGAAGATAAATGTTAACTTCCGCCTTTGGCCAACTCTCAGTTTTATTAACTTCTTAACTCATAAAAAAACCTTATGTCCCTCTTCTGATCCTTGTTCATAACATCGAGCTTATTAGTTAGTGGGGGTTGAGCCTAACCCAATAAACTTAGTACACACACCTATCTAATCCTAAATTCAATCCTAACAGGTATAGATATCATGTAGAGTATATTCATACATTAGATGGTCATACAATGATATACCACCCCTGGGATGTTGTCTAACTTAACCATTCGAGTTTTTCCTTGTGGTTTTCCAGGGATTGGTTTCAGGTGGTCTTGTGTCGAAGATTGTTATTCGAGAGGATTCAAGACGTATCCATTGGTGTTGTCTATGGGACAAAAAATATTTAGCCTTGAGTTTCTCGATTTATGTCTACTTCTATTGCTACTCGAAGAAGTGAGAGGTTGAAGTTGAAGAGAGTAAGCATTGGAAATGAGGTGGAATTCTCGTGTGTGGGAGGAGATGAGATGGTAGATTCTTAGAAGGTTCAAAACATTGAAAAATAGTTGGTGCAAGTTTCGGTAGGAGAGAAAATGGCGCAAACTTTGGTTGGTGAACATAAGAGTGGGAAGATGACTTGTGGGTCCCAACCAGAATATTTCGAGGCCCCTCAAATTAATGTGGTAGGATCTTCAAGGTATATGGATGCCAATTTGGAGCAGGGTGTCGAAAATGTAGGTTTAAGGCCACATGCACTTGCTAGTTTGCAAGATGAAAGAGATGGACGATCGGTGGACATTTCTGGTGATTCTTCTGTTGAAGCTTAAGAACGGGTAGCTCAAGGAAATCGAGGTGTCGCAGAAGTTAGCTCACAGCTGAATTTAACATATGTTGCTCAGATGCTGGTGACGGCAGGGTACCAGGTCACTCTGCCTTTAAGATTCAGAGGTATATCGAGTGTGCCACAATCTTTGGTAGCCTTGGAAATGTTTATAATGCCAGAATATCAATCGATGCTACCATTTTTTCCCTCTGGATATGCGGGTGGTGGGTTTTATTCTAGACGTCAACCTTCAATCCCAGAGATTTCTCAGGAGACAATGATTACCGTGGTTTCAGCAGGAGGTTGTCCCTTTGGTGCCGATGGTGTCAACTACTACTTGCTTGGGATTTGGACCATGGTGTGAGATTTTGCCTTCCATAAGAATACTGGGACAGAGTGCTTCGGGATTTGGACAATGATATCAAGGCCTTTATGGTGTTGTGGGTGAAAGATCTTTGAATACAATTATAAAGGCAAATTCTCGCCATGTCCATGCTGGAGAACCTAGACACAAGTGGTTGCGAGTTGATAAAGCAATTACCTTTTCGGAAGCTGATGGAGTTCCAAATCAAACCCCACATACACATCTCATGGTTAATTTGGCTATCGTGGGGAATTCCATGGTTAAAAGTGTGTTTGTGGATAATGGAAATGGTGTCGAGGTGATGTTTAAACATAGTTTTGATCAACTGGACATAGTATGTAATAACTTGAGAAAATCTACTTCGCCTTTATCTAGGTTCACAAGAAAGGCTGCATTTTCATTAGGGGAGGTTACTTTACCGGTACGGGGGTCATACGGTGAAAATAGGTTTACCATTGACTGTGCATTTATGGTTTTTGATGCACACTCACCATATAATATTATCCTCAACTGCTCATGGATGTTTTTGGCTCGAGCAATATGGTTTCCATATCACCTAATGATGAAATTTCCAACAGATAGAGAGATAACGGCTATTCAAGAGGACCAAGCGATGGCCAAAAGTTGTAATCTTACTGCGCTTAAAAGTGCAAGGAAGGTGGCTTCAGTTCATGGGAAAGTTGGTCCTACTGTTACAGAAGGATTGACTATTCAAAATTTGGGAACAGTGGTTGTTGGAAAACTGATGCCAAGGGATGTGAAAGGAAAATTAAAGATCTCGCTTGATGAATATAGTGATGTGTTTTCGTGGAATATATTTGACCTCAAAGGAGTTCCTTCGGAATTGGCAGTTCACAAATTGAATATTTATCCCTCGCTAAAGCATGTGAAGTAGAAAATGAGAGTATTCACCCCTCAGAGGGAAGTAACTATTAAGGTGGAAGTAGAGAAGTTGCTTAAAGCTGATGTCATTGAGGAGCTGTATTACTCTAAATGGTTAGCCAATCATGTAATGGTTCCAAAGCACGATGGCACCTGGACAATGTGCATTAATTTCACTGATTTGAATAAATGTTGTCTGAAAGATAGTTATCCATTGCCCCCTATTGATAAGTTGGTGGAAGCTACAGCTGGTTATCAGGTGTTGGCTTTCTTTGATGACCAAAAAATGTATCATAAAATATTGATGGTTGAAGAAGACAATGAGAAAAAATCATTTATTACTGATTTAGGATCCTTCTGTTATAAGAAGATGCAGTTTGGACTTAAGAATGCCCGGGCAACCTATCAGAGGCTGGTGGATAAGATGTTTTGAGGGAAAATTAGCATAAACGTGGAGGTATATGTCGATGATATGGTTGTGAAGAGTCTAATTCATGACATTTTTTGGAAAATTAAGTGAAACGTTTGATAGGTTGTGACAATCGAACTTGAAGCCCAATCCTGCCAAATGTGTAAGGGAGTTGGAGCAGGAATTTGTTTGGGGTTTATGGTGTCTGAAAGGGGCATGGATGTCAATCCTGAAAAGGTGGAGGCCTTGATAAATATGAAATCTCCAAAGACATTGAGAGAAGTTCAAAATTAACTAGCGCATTGGCTGCTTTATCTCAACTTTTATCAAAGGGTGCAGAAAGACATTTACCTTTTCTCCGATGTGTTGAGGAGAGCTAAAAGATTTGAGTGGACTGAAAACGTGAAAAAGCATTTGTGGATTTTAAAGAACACCTTCAAAATTTGCCAAATCTTATGAAACCAGAAAAGGGTGAGACTCTATATCTTTATATTTCTGCATCTTCAATGGATGTTGGTGCAGTTTTGGTTAAAGAGGAAGGGAAACAACAACATCTGGAGTACTTCGTGAGCAGAGCCTTGCTGGGGTGGAAAATAAGATATACTGCCCTCCGAGAGATTGATACTGGCATTAATTTATGCAGCATGAAGGTTACGACCCTACTTCAAGGGAATTCTATAGTTGTGCTCAGGTACTGGGAGGCCATTATCGTGTCTCTCAAAGATATTATTTATATGCTTTATTTGCGGCTAACTACTAGAAAGTAGATAGTAGCAATTCGGGATCAATCCGACCACGTGTTAGGAATAAACAGTATTGTGAAAATAGTCACTGGGGAGGGGGGTTGTACTGACAACTGATGTGCACCATTATGCATGCGTTAGCCGATGCATTTAACACATTTATTATCATCTTTTGTGTGGTTGATTACTAGTTTTAGTTAGGTTTGCACGACAAAGGGTTTAGACAACCATTATTGGTTTTCTTGTCTAAATCCCAAGTTTTGTAGACTTAATTGAAACTAATGGGCACTTATATTCACGGGCACCTAGATATTCCTCTTTGATCTCATTAACAGGTTGCTCGTGATTGCTTTTTCATTATCTTTTGTAGAATGCCATCCGCGATGGTGGTAGTAGATATTTAAAGGCCATTTGTAAGGATGGTAGTAAATTGAAGGCCACTGACTCCAAAGCGTGGTAGTAGATGTAATTGGGACCAAGAAAGGCGGATTCAAATTTCAAGAAGGCCAAAGGAGAAACAGAGGGATCGTTATTCGAGGTTGCACAAAGTCTGGGCAAAATCTGGAAATAATCAACCCTTGAAAATGTCACCATTAGGTTTGTGTTCTAAATTGCTATAAAATTGACTATAAGAACTCCCAAATTAGCGGAGCAAAGAAGTTAGCCAAGCAAACCAGCCATAGTCGGCGCAGATCGCACAAGCCCGACACGAGGTCAAAGCTAGCATGGAATGTGTCAGGGAGCCTTGGCACGCCTCGTACCACCCAAGATGGGCCGTGTCAAATTCCAGCACGAGGGGTCTCTTTTTCAGCTGGTCGTGCACTCCAAGTCATCGTTTCAATCCAAAAATAGGCTAAGTATGGGAGCAGGACATTCCGTTTTACACAACCCACTCCATTTCAAGTCACAAATGATAATATTAGCCCACGAGGTGTGAAGAATGATGCGAGGCACACCAAGGTATTAAGCAAAATGTAGTTCCAACCGACGGGGCGTGCCAAACAATGTGGGAAGTAAATCAAAATGAGTCAAACAGAGCCGGCCGATGGCCCACTCCGACTAACACGGGCCACGCCGGTATGAGGGGTATGACCCATGCCAAACTCAACACCTCACACTGGCACGGCCCGTGCCAAGGCCGGCGTACCGCGCCGATACAGGCTGTGTCATGAGGCAACCCCGCGCCAATGGCAGATGCTAAGGGTTTTGACCATTTTAGGCCTATTATTAGGCCCAATTTCCTACTACTAAGTATATGGACATATGTTTACTAGAGTTTAAGTTTATTCCCATTTTTTTATCTCATGAGTATGTTTGAGAGAGAAAACACTATTTCTTAGGTTATTTTCTTTTCATCTTTTCATATTTATTTTGCCCAAAGGCGTTGAATCCAATGAAATATTTGGATTCAATGCTTAGAGAGTAGAGATCTTACTTGGGGACAATATATAGTGCTATAACAAACCAAAGTCTAACAGGAATATGAATAGGATTCCAAAGTCTCTAAGGAAATTACCATCTATAAATAATTCTATAAGGCAACTACTATCTATAACTTTTCCCTACAAGCTAAATGATTTCTTTTTCCCTTACACCCACTCTGCGGTAAGAAACTTATTCTTACTCTGCTGCAAGAAATCTAATTAACGTTCGGTACTCGACGCTATAACAATGGTAGAGTATACCAGTAAGAGGCGTTGTTATTTTTCTTTGATGTTTTTGATAATTTAAATTAAATGGGTTAATAAAATTGAGGCCGCCGGCGGGAGTCAGAGAGCGGCGGTGGTGAGGAAGAGGGTGTGACAGATGAGGGGCAACGATCTGATGTAAGGTGGGGTTTTTGGGTGGTGATGGGTTTTTGAGGTGGTTAGGGTGGGTTTTCTCATCAACGATGAGTGGTGGATGGGTGGCAGATGTGGTGGTTGGTGGCGTGAGGTGGTGGTTGGTGATGGTTGGCGACAAGTGTTTGTGGTGGTGGGCCAGTAGTGGCAGGCATCAGCTGGGTAAGGGGGTGTTTGAAGAAGAAATGAGGGTAAAATGGGAATAAATATTTGGCTTAAGGGTAAGGGCTATTTTCATCATTTCAAATTTGGTCAATGTCCAATTCAGCTGCTCAACACTGGAATGTGGCCATGTGGTTATATAGGCACAATTCATCATAAAGTTAGGGTTGATTTGACACTTTTTTTTATTTTACAGGGTTATATTGGCACTTTCAACCTAAAATAGGGTTAGAAAGGTATTTTACCAAATAGAAAAATATGTAATGTAAAATTTTATTTTTAAAATTCTAAATTTAGTATGTAATGTAACAAATACAGTGTATAAAGTAAAAAAATAAGTGGATTGTCCATAAGTTAATGGATAGCCGCCTGTCAGGAACCCCACTCTTTTCAAAGTATGTCATTATTTGTGGGACAAATGAAAATAGAAAGTATACCAACAATGATATGGTGGGATGAAGGGAGTAGTTTCTAAATATCAATTTTTTGAGTTTTGTATACATAGTTAAACATTTTAACGGTTAAATGTATCTTTTTTTAAAACCGTGAAAGACACTCTACAGTGTGTTATTTCATTCACATAATCTTGTTTTTTATCATCTAAACATTAGGCATAGACATTTCTACGATTATTTTCTCTTTCCTCTCCACATTTCCTCTCCTCCGAGAAAGAATCCTACAAGAGATGTGGATAATAATGGAAAAAATTGCAGAAGGTCCTTTCCTAAAATTTAGAGTGTCCCACAAGAGACCGCGTATATATATATATATATATTTAATGTTAAAGGTGTATTCATTGATAAAGAGAGTTACAAATTGTTGGATATGGTCATATCTAGATATTTTGATATCTAGATTGTTTGGCATGGGAAGCCAGTGTGTGAGCTATTATATTGTCTTGTCTTCTAATTCAAATTACTCGTGGACAATTTTGGTGATCCACTAGGATGGAGATACCATTTATGACCTGTTAGTATACCGAAATAAGATAGGTTCTCCTTTTTGGTTGTTAATAGCGTGGACGACAATTTGTGCGTCTCATTGAATGCATACCCTTCTTCGTTGATGTTTGTAAGTCAGCTCTTAGTGATAGGGCTTCTGCATATTTAACAATGTACGGAATAGGTAGCATGTATGCCTCTCCATAGCCCATTCTTTCACCGAGTTCTTTAATTTGGGAAAGAGGTGTATTAGGTTTGATCAAACGGAACCTCAGCCAATCAACCACTAATCGGCAAGCTCACAAGTTACAACCTAGGCCATCACAGAGTGCAATTTTAAACTTGTCAAATTCTCCCATCCTTTGACATTCAGAGAGACAACCCGACTAGTTGAGTGAGAGAGGTATTCAAGAATAGAAGTAATGGAAAACATCTCTCATAGACTTGATTTTGCTCCGCTAGTGCTAGTCCATGAAATGTTAAATCCGGATCCGAGTTTATCTTTACCAATGAAAAATCGAATCTGTACTTTTGTATTAGACTTCAGATTTCTCAAGTTGTTTTCCAGGCTCATCATAAAGTGCGGCCAGGATGTTAATGTGGATCTATTGTAGTCAAAATTGAGGTCTTTTTGGAAGAAGTTGAAAGAAGAGACTGAGGCTTGGAGGATTTAGCATCTTATTTGGTTGAAACGCATGAGGCTTTGGACGAAAGGTAAAAGAAATTTTTGATGAGTGGGAAAGTTGGGCTTGTGGTGTTGTTCAAATGCTGGAGAAGTTGAAGACAAAGATACAACAAATCTGCGATGACTTGTGGGATTTTTCATTGAAGTCAAGTTCAGGCAGTAATCATGCGGAGATCAGAGAATTCATGGATTTGATGCTCTAAAACGTGAGGGACTTTGGGGAGTTAAGGGGTCACCTGAGCACTCCTCTGATGAATCAAATAAGGTATGTTAACAGGAAGCTGCATTTCATAAAAAATGTATCATTGACTTTAGCACCACAAGATGTTACAATCATCGGAAATTGGAAGAATTCTGGAGTTGTATTCAAGATGTGATGAATTAAGTTGTTTGTCTTTTTATTCTACGTTAGACTAACTTAAAGGATGTGAGGTACGCACTCAGTAAGATTAAACCTCACACTCACAGTCTGTTGATCATACATATGTATTTTGAGGTTCTACTTTCTTCAGATGCATTTCTGTCTGAAAAAGTTGAGGTTCATGATCTTTGGTTTGCTCTTCTAAGATCTGGTAAGCCCTATAAAAGACTGTGACGTGACGTGACATCTTCCGATTCTGCAGCTCATACGGGTGATTTCAAGGTTGACACAGTTCTTGTCGGGATGCGTGTTGAGATTGATAAAGTCATGGTAGAGATCAGAGAGATTCATGTGCACAAACTGAGTTTCGAGTTCTCTTTGACTTGTGGAATTGGATGTGTGGATTGTCTTTTTGGAGATCTGAGAGAGATTATGAATTCTAAAGCCAATAGTGTTCCCTTTCCATGGATAAAATTGTGTGTATTTAGGAGGAGTTAGTGTCTATATGGACTTTTCTCATGGATGGCGTTGAGCTGAAAAATGGACAAAAAGAATTGAGAGATCTTTGCGAGACAATCATCGATGTTGCGTACCACACAAAATATGCCGTCAAGTCTTGTTTGATTGCCAACTCTTCAATATGGTATGACATGATAAGCCTTTCCAAAGTAACAGAAGAAATCAAGGCTATCAAGATTGATGCCGCGAAGATCACTGCTTCAAGGATGTACAATTCCCATTTTCCTAAGAATGAGTATGACCATGTTCCCTCTCTTCACCCAAGACAAGCTAACACTTCACGGACTGAGGAAATATTTGTGGGATTCGAGGATGAGATGCAAGTGATAATTGACCGACTTACAAGAGGAACACCACCACTAGATATCATCTTCATTGTTGGCATGCCGGGGCAATGCAATACCACATTAGCCTAAAAAGTCTACAATCATCCTTCTGTAACATATCACTTTCATGCAAGTGGATGGTGTTATATTTCCCAGCTTTTACTAGACATTTTGAGTGATGTTGCGGGTATTGATAATCACATCTTTAGTCCTAAAGCATGTGAAGTCGATTTAGCTGAGAAGGTATGGAGAAGTTTGAAAGGAAAAAGATTTGTCATTTTGCTGGATGATATTTGAGACATTGGAGCTTGGGAGGGAATAAAAAAATCACTTCCAGATTATTGCAACGGGAGCAGGGCTGTATTCACCTATCGTATCCATTGTGTAGTAATGCAAACTAATCCTAATTATAATAATTACTCTATTCACTTCCTGAACAATGAAGAAAGTTGAGAGCTTTTAAAGAAGAGACTTTTTGGCATTGAAGGTTGTCTTCAGAGCTAGCCGATATTGGAAAGAAGATTGTGCATAAGTGTAAAGTCCCGACTCTGTCGGTTGTTCTAGTTGTTGGGGGTATTCTTGTAGGGAAGGACAAAAATCTTGTCTGCTAGAAGGGAATCGTAGAAACTATGGGATGTTAGAATAAATTAGTTAGATGATTAGATTAGATTTTATCTTATTGATTAGATATGATTTTATACAGTTCACGCACCAAAAAAGGAACCGCTGAGCAGGCCCTAATTCTTGCCGGAAAACGATGGGATTTTCAAGCAGGGAAAATTTAATCACTGACAGAGTCTCGAAATATAGCAGTGGATGACGCTAATGATATACGGTGGGAGGTGGCTAATCACTGCGAGGTTTTTTTCTTCTTCTTCTTCCTTACTGAGCGGAGTTTCGAGCAGGCCAGAGATGTCAATGCCGAAATCACTGGAGAGTCCTAGAGATACTTCAAAAATCTTCCACTGAACAGAAACCTTTACCTTTTCTCATTTTCCCTTGCTGGTAGAATTTGTCCAAAAAACTGCACACGGTACAAACTTCAGCGCCGGGTTTCCATGACTCTTTTAACCTTAGGTTCATAGAGGGAATATACTAGAGCCTGACTTTAGCAACTTCGAGCTGGGACTTTCCCTCCTTAAAAGTGGCTGAGACTGAGGCAGAATCAGAGAGATCCTTATTATGCCGGAAAGGGTCAATGGAGCGGCGCTTTACAGACTCCCGGATGTTGTAGTTGGAAAAGCCACACACTATCTTTAAGAATGACCGGATAAGTGAGAGTACCTCGGGATTTTATGGTGCCACCACCATTCTGCACATAGTAGGGAGGAAGAGATAGCAGCTCTTCGCGAACAGCACATATGAGACTTAGTCCCTCGCCCATCGGATGTCAACATTGTTGGCTCCAAATAGGTCTATCGACTGAAGCATCATTCTGATGGCACAGTTGATCTCTACAAGGCTTGTCTTGTTGCACATGGTTTCTCTCAGATTCTGAGTTTTTACTTTGATCACACATTCAGTTCTGTGGTCAAAGCCTCCACTGTTTGAACAGTTCTCGCGCGTTGCTACTATGCATTCTTGGCCGCTTCATCAGCTAGATGTCAAGAATGCATTTCTCAATGGCGTACTCGATGCTCCAGTTTATATGGAACAACCCGTTGGATATAAGGACCCCGTTCATCCGGATTATGTCTGTCGCTTACAGGATGCTATTTATGGTCTAAAGCAAGCCCCTCGAGCATGGTTTCAGCGGTTTAGTACCTATTTGGTTCAGCTTGGATTTCAGTGCAGCTCAGCCGACACTTCTCTTTTTGTCCTTTTATGGGGATCATCGTTACTATATCTTTTGGTGTATGTCCACGATATCATTCTTACATGTAATAATTCAAATCTTCTGCGACAGTTAATTGATCGGACACATCGAGAGTTTGCCATCAAGGACCTTGGTGCACTTCACTATTTTCTTGGCTTGGAAGTTTCTCCTACTTCATCAGGCTTGTTTTTTGGTCAAGCAAAATTACGCACGAGACATTCTCACTTATGCTGGGATGTCTGATGCTGCCCCAGTTTCTACACCATTTGTGCCAAGTTCTTAGTTACAAAGTTCTTCAGTCCCCCGTTCATAAATTCGACTATGTATCGTTCACTGGTTAGGGCTTTTCAGTACCTAACCATTACTCGTCCAGACTTGGCATTTTCAGTCAATACAGTCAGCCAGAATCTTCAGGACCCTAGAGACGATAATTTTGCTGCAGTTACACGGATTTTGCGCTATGTTCGAGGTACACTTCATTTTGGTCTCACATTTCATTCTGTCAGTTCTCTCGAGGTGTTGGGGTGTTCTAATGCCGACTGGGATC